>CM038678.1:131026233-131158121 GCA_021605205.1 Aegilops longissima
TTTGTTATACCCAAACAAAAAGGACTGAGGGAGTGATTGCTCTCGACACGGAACGCCACCTCTCATAGCGCAGGCATTGAATCGGGCGCCGCCAAGAGGGCCGCACTGCTGCAGTTCGGCTGAGCACGCCTCGCCAAGCAGCCAGCTTAAGACTTCCCCACCGCCTTCATTGAATCACAAAGCCGGGCAACTCGCCCTTCCATGAGCCGGCAAGCATTTTCTAACAGAAAACATGACTAAAATATACTAGTGTCAAAAAGCGCCTTATATTATGGGACTGAGGGAGTAATTAATTTATTTATTGTCTTGACTTGTTGTGCTCGCACCGGTAGCAGAACTAGTAGAGGTTTTTCTTTATTTATAACTCTCCTCACATTTTTTGGCTTTGAAGTGAATCATGGTTGTGGACATTATGTATGAATGTGCGATATCTCGTGAACATGAGTTTGATGTGGAAGTTGAACTTGGAATGTCGGGCTTATGGGTGAACTATACCATGTCCAATGCTTCGCCTCGTTATTGTTTGGAAAGTAATTGATGTTATTACATGACCCAAAAAACATTTTGGTGCCACATCAAGAGATGCACGACATCACAATGTGCATGCTAACTGGATAAACATTTGAACCTAGCTATTATGAAGGAAATTTGTATTGACAACAGTTTTAGATAGCAGTGAGACGCCTTGCCTGCTCTCGCTCCTCGCTAGCTTATTTCTGGCTTCTTCCATCTCTTCTTTGGCTTGGGTGAAGAGAGCATCCGATTGCTCTTTTCTTCTTCAGAACTCAGCTACATTCTCAAGGGATGCTGCACGCTTTCTTTCAACCTTTACTAATGCCACGAGGACACGAACAGTCGATTTACTCCACCTGGCTTGTGTGTAATCCAGATCATCTCGAATTTGCACCTTGTGTCTAATCCAAGATCATTAGGAACCGCACCTTGTGTGTAATCCAGCCTCATTTTGGAAACATGATCTCGAGGTTGACCATATTTCCTCCTCGCAGAACTGCATCCCGACATGAAGTTACTTTTTTAGATCAATACTCAGAGAAACCTAGATCCATTTAGTAGAAGCCTGTCGGTGACAAAAAGAGGGTACACCTTTTGTAAAATATAACTGCGCATCGGCAGTCCGAGCACCACCGCATCGAGCAAGGCAAGGGAGGTGAGCCAAGGTAAGGTCAAGCTCGAGAGGAACAGAACAATGCCAAGACCAAGACCACAAAGAGCAAGGGGATTTAAGTTGACTCCCCCGCAAGACCCTTGCCGGGAGGCGGTTCTAGCAAACCCGCAAGACCCTTGTCTGTGGCAGCTCGTCCCACACCCACGGAGCGAGTCACACTTGAGTCCACCGCCCCATCGGGCAAGGATTCGGAGACATCCCCTGGTGGCATGCAGATCTTGTGAAGACATTCAAGATCGAGATACACACTATAGAAGATGACGACCCTTGGCGGGATCCCAGCCAAGGAGGACCACAAGGCCCCCGCAAGAGCCTTTGTCGGGATGACAGCAGGCACCACGGCAAGACCCTTGCCGGGGCTACAGCGAGGCCCTTGCCAAGGACACCCGTAGGGCCACCATCGGGCCCACGCCAATCAAATCTTCACCGCTGTCAGGTGATGTAGCCGCCGACTCCAACCAGTTGGGCTGGCACCTACGCGGCGGCAAGCGGATCTTCATGGAGACCCACCGCTGCGCCACCTCGCCTGCCTCGCCTTCCTACATTGCACCACGGCACCGCTGGCCATGCCGTGGTCAACACGAAGGGAGCGGCGATTTGACGAGACTAGGCTCTCCCCGCCCTCGATAAAGCAAGGACATTCTGCCGAGACGCATTAAATGCGCTTTGTCATGTAATGCGAGAGATAAACTCAGATCATCAGAATCCTTTCCACCTCCTATGTGCCACCGTGGCAACCCCTTTCCCTATAAAAGGTGGCCCAAGGCACTGTGGAGGAGGATTCGCTTTTGGAGCGCTCACGCCCCATTGCTAGTTCAAGACACGTATAAACAAACCACCAAAGCAGAGTAGGGTTTTATGCATCCTCGCGTCTAACCTCGGATAAAGAGACCGTGGTGCTATCTGCTTGATCCGCTTCTTCTCACGACCCCATTCCCCGCAACCATAGTAGGGATTCTTAGATCCCATAGGTGTCGCCCCTGCACCGACATCTTGGCACGCCTGTAGGGGGCGCAGCAGTGAGAATCGCTTTAGTAGCTAGCCCGGCACTCCTTCATCTTTGTGACCTTGAAGAAGAAAGGAGGCCAAGATCGACACTCGAATGATCGCCAATGTAGTTGTTGCACCGAACCCTTATTTGTGCTACCTTCTTATTTGAGGTTATACCCCCCCACCCCCGCCAAGATGTCACGCCTTTGTATGAGAAACCTGCACGCTTAGGGGTTCTCCCACGATCGAAACGCCTTGCCCTATTTGGAGTCCGCCAACAGCCTGCTGCTGCGCCGAGAATGGCAGAGTAACCTTCCACGATCGACAACACCCTCGATTCTCGACTCGAGTCAAGCTCGATAGTTCGAGCGCCACGCTCAAACGGAAAGGTGGCTCGTCCGCAGCACGCTGCATTCGCAGGCCCTGGGATCCATCCCCAAACGCCGCTTAGGGCTTCCGTGACCGCAAGCCTACACGACGACGAGGGGCACACATACAAAGAGGAATTGAACGGGGAAATAACATGCATGAAAATTAAGAGTACTTCAAAGTTATATTACATCACGTCATAGCTGAAGATAAAATTTCTCTTGGTCGAGAACCCGCAGCGGTGAAGAGGAACGGGATGCTCAATCCCGGCGCTGGCCTTCCACCCTATTGATTTCGTCGATGCCGTTGGTGATGGGCTTGATGCGCTCCTTGAGCACCGTGAGGTCAACACCATCCAGCAAGCTCTTCATCGAGGCTGCGAAGTCAAGGTTAGGATTCCAGTGCACCACCTTGGTGAGGACCTTGGTCACAACCTCCGCAAAAGTCGCTGGCCTCGGCCGGGCGTGGCTGTCCTGCTGGAGTGAAGATAGGCCAAGGCCCGAGGACGCCTCAAGAACTGGGTCAGCTTGGCGTTGACGGTCCGGCCAAGGCCGGGGCGACTCACGCTTGGCAGCCCCATGGTGGCCAATTGCGAGGTGACCTGCCGGGCGACGACCTCCAGATGGCTGATCCACCTGTTCTCACCCACCACATATTCCTGGTGGGAGGCGGCCTGCTTGCCCGCAGATGCTTCTCCTCCTCGAGGCTCCCCGGTCAAGGTCTCCTCCCGAGCCCTCGCCTCCGACAAGATCTTCTCGAGACCCTCCAATTTCAGCTTGAGGTCTCCGGCGGAGTTCTCGCTGGCCGGAGTGCTCCCTAGTCCTCGCTGATGATCTGCTCCTGCGCCTACCAAGGCGCAGCTTGAGCGTGTTCTTCTCGCGGACAACTTGAGGGCCTGCTCCTTCAGCTTGTCCCGCCTCGCTTCTAGCTCCTTCACCTTGCCAAAGATGGGCCAGAGCCTGGGCATCAAGTGCCTCTTGTGCCTCTCGCTTCCAGCTCAAGGTTCCATCACATGACAAGGGCCTCGAGCTCCTCATCCTTGCCACGGAGTGTTGCGCTAAGCTTCACTTCACGCGCGGAGAGGTCCTCTTCCTGAGAGTCCAAGGCGGCTTGATGCTGGTTCCGGGCGGCTTCCGCCGCGACGGCCAAGTTCACCGCCTCTTC
Source organism: Aegilops longissima (assembly GCA_021605205.1). NCBI lineage: Eukaryota > Viridiplantae > Streptophyta > Magnoliopsida > Poales > Poaceae > Aegilops > Aegilops longissima. Next base: position 131,029,943 of record CM038678.1, read on the forward strand.
CTGGGCCTTCACGACGTCGGCCATTTTTATGGTGAGCTCCACATCACACTTGGCCAAATTCCTCCTGAATGATACTCTGCTCCTCGCGAGTCTGGTGGAACCAGGTCTCGCTTTAGCGACGCGACGCTTGAAGTCCACCTTCAGATTGTCCACCGCTGCCTTCCTCGACTTGATCTTGTCCAGCGGCACGTAGAGCACTTGAGCTTCCTAAGTCGGCCCCCATGGCACGTAAAAGCTGCTCTTCCGAGAACCGTCGCCGCCAACGCCTGCTCATCAACCACCTCCCGGTGGTGGCAAGCACTCGCTGTCAAAGGCTTCCCTTCGGCGGGCGCCGCTTGACGCCTCGAAGATGGACGAAAAGATCGCCGCCACCTTCGATATCCGCCGGGGCCCGAGGTTGAGGAGGAGGGGCTGGTCACCCGCCACCTTTCTCGGCGGAGGCCTTGCCGGCTCACCGGCAGGTCCACTGCTGGTGCCTCGGCAGAAGCTCGCCGGTCGCCTTTGGCGGCCCCTCAGAAGCGACGCCCCGGCAAGACCTTTGGCGGCTTCTGGCCGCGCGGCTCTATCAAGATCTTTGGCGGCTCTCCTCGGCGCAATCCTGCTGGCCTCCGCCATGCTTCCTCGGCAATGTCTCCCACAACAGGTCCACGCCCTCCATGTCTCAGAGAAGGAGGGCCTGGCAGCAATGGGGGCAATGAAGCCAAGAAAAGAATAAGGGAAAAACAGAGACTAAGGACAAAGCGACTCACCGCTGCCAGTCAGGAAGGAAGTCCCTCTCCGCTAACATTTGGCGCCAAGGCAGAGTCACCAGCCCCAAGTTCCTCTTCCTCCATGGGTGTAGGCCCAGGCCTCAATGCCCTTGCTGGGACGCCTGGGCGGCGGAGTCGATGGGGGTGGTGTTAGGAGTAGCCTCTCTCGGCTCCTCCTCGCTGCCGCCTCCTCCCGCAAACCCGCAAGGTCAAGATCATAGCATCGAGCGCCTACCACATGTCGAGTAAGAAAAGGGTGACGAACTTACGCCGGGGCCTGCGCTGGGCTGCTGTCCGCTGCTCAAAGACCACCAAGGTGTTCTGGCCTCACTGGGACTCGACCGCCGCCAAGGTCCTCGCCTCGGCCTCCGCCAACATCTCTATCTCCTTGCAAAAGCAAAATGGATCAAGACAAGCGACTGATCTGGGAAGTGGAAATGACAGAAGGAACAGAGTACTTACTCGCCATCCGCCTCCTCCTCTTCCACCACATTTCCTTTTCCTCTCCGGCCGAGAGACCCGAGATCAAAGGGGAGCTCCACATCATCATCCGAGTCGACGCCGGAGGAGGCTAAGAGGGCGGCGGGTTTGTGCACGCCTCGATGAGGAAGGGCCCGCTTCTTCTTCTCGGCCTTCACCAGCCCTTCACGCTGTGGGCCCTCGTGGTGGCGCCTGACCCCTCCAGATCAATTGAGGCCGTAGCCCGCTGGCCGGACTGCTCGCCAGAGCCAGCCCGCCGCAGACTCCGCCTCTTCCTCGATTATGCCGAGCCCGCCGCCACCTCCTCCTCCGACGACGACTCGCGGCCGCAGGCTCGACAAGCGGAGCTCCAGCTGCCGACGCTGCCGACCTCCCCGTGGCCGCCGCCATTGTGGTGAATCGCTTCCCGCAGCCGCCGCGCCTTGTCCTTCACACCCCGGCGCTGCTGCCGGGTAAGTCAGCCTCCTCGCCTAGTGGCGATGTAGTCCAGCCCGCTGGTGGTGTCCATGACAAGCCACCGCCGACGCCAAGATTGACGATACCTCGGACAAGGAGTCAAGAATTGCTGCACATTCGCATCCGCCGGCCTCGCCAGCTCGGACAGGCTGCAAAGTTGCAGTCCGCATCATAGTAATGATCTCAGACCGCGCGAGTTATTGCACAATGGGACCACCTCACCGCAACCGGAAGAACGAATTTTGACGGCCTTGCCGACCTTTGCGGCAGCCCTCGCGCCTTGCCGGGTCCGCTTCAACCTCGCTGTCGCAACCCACACCAAGCTGGAAAAGCCGCGACATAAGTGGGCATGCCCCATCACCGTGAAGTTGTGGTCGGCGGCTGTATGCGAGCCGCATAATGTCAGCCGGTTCAGAAAGCCAGGCTGGCCTCCCTTGTTATGTAACGGGCGATCCGGCATAACGAAGTCCGCCCATCATCTCCGTGGTGAGCCCAGCCCGGTCAGCCGGAGGATCCTGGTGGTGGCGATAGAAGCCTCCCGCCGGCAACATCGACGTTACCCCGCCGCTGCCGGACCAGCGGCGCTCGACGGACCTTGCAGAATTCGACGGGTCTTCGCCTTCGATCCAGCACCATCGCCACGCCATTCATTCCACCTCCTTCATGGCACTGTCCGGCACGCCCCTGATCTTGAGATCCAGCGACGATTCGACACGGCGCCCCGGCTGGATTCGAGGGGAGAAATAATGGCTAAAGAGTGCCGTGTTGGGCTGCACTCGCAAAGCCTTCACAAAGATGCGCCAAGAGAGCTGTGCACGCCACCGCATTCGGAGGAAATCCAAGAGGCGAAACCGAAGGTGCATGATGTCGAGAAGAAATCAGAAAAGGGGGGCACAACCTGCAAGAAAAGTAATCGAAAAAAGGGATACCGATTTGAGCAGATCGCACAAGCCGCAGGAATGACGACGCCGCTGGTGCTCTCGAATTCTCCCCCGCCTTCACTCCCCATAAAGGCTTGAAGGAGGCCTGAGCTCATGAACATTAACCGACGAGGGAAGAAGAAGGCAGACTGTCCGTCCCCGACAAGACGCTTCTCCTCGGCTCCATGGTCCCTGAGCTCTTAGCCACCCCTGCCCTTGGCAGATTTGGGCGCCATGGCGGCCAAGAAGTCTAGAGGAGCAAAGAAGGAGGGTGGCGAAGCAGCGACAGCGGGCGACGGCGAAAGCTTAGGAGGGAAGGAAAAGAGGAAACGGCGGTTCTGAGATTGGAAAAGGTGCGAAAGAAGAGGTGAAAGTGAGCAGCGCGCCCACAGTTATTCCTTCTTATGGGGGAAAACGCGGTCCGCCTCCTTTTGCATTAACTGCGACGTGACGCATGCGCGCAGAGCTCAGCCCCACGCATGCCGCCCACGTCACGCACGCCTCCCCATGCCGAGCCACGCGCGGGAGGCATGGGAAGTGCAGCGCAGAGACTTACCGTGGTAAAAATCACCCTGCCTGCCCGCGCACCGTTTTTGGGCCTAACCCAACGACGCGATTGGCGCTTTACGCAGTGGCCCAGGCCCGGGCTCTGTGGTACAAAAAGAGGGGTACACCTTTGTACCCCTATAACTGCGCACGGCAGTCTGAGCCACGGCACCACCGCACCGAGCAAGGCAAGGAAGGTGAGCCAAGGTAAGGTCGAAGCTCGAGAGGAACAGAACAACGCCAAGACTAAGACCACAAAGAGCAAAGGGGAAAGCGGACTTCCCGGCAAGACCTTGCCGGAGGCGGTTCTAGCAAACCCGACAAGACCCTTGCCGTGGCAGCTCGTCCCATACCCACGGAGCGAGTCACCTTGAGTCCATCTGCCCTATGGGGCAAGGATTCGAGACATCCCTGCAGGCATGCAGATCTTTGTGAAGACATTCAAGATCGATACACACTATAGAAGATGACGACCCTTGGCGGGATCCCAGCCAAGGAGGACCACAAGGCCCCGCAAGCGCCTTTGCCGAGGATGACAGCAGCGCCACGGCAAGACCCTTGCCGACTACGGAGAGGCCCTTGCCAAGGACACCATTCAGGGGCCACCATCGGGCCCACGCCAATCAAATCTTCACCGCTGCTCGCATGCAGCTACCGACCAATTAGTTGGGCGGCACCTGCGTGGCGGCAAGCGGATCTCCGTGGAGACCCACCGCTGCGCCACCTCACCTGCCCGCCTACATGGCACCACGGCACCGCTGGCCAGGCGCTGTCAACACGAAGGGAGCGGCGACGACAAGACTGGCTCTCCCCGCCCCCGATAAAGCAAGGACACCTAAGCGAGACGATTAATGTGCCTTTGTCATGTAATGCGGAGATAAACTCGCATCATCAGAGCCTTTTCCACCTCCCCGTGTGCCACTGCAGGACAACCCCTTTCCCTATAAAAGGAGGCCCAAGGCTTACTCAGAGGAGGATTCGCCTTTTTGGAGCTCCTCACGCCCCATTGCTAGTTCAAGACATGTATAAACAAACCACCAAAGCAGAGTAGGGTTTACGATCCTCGCGCCCGAACCTCGATAAAGAGACCGTGCTATCTGCTTGATCCGCTCTTCTCACGACCCCGCGCCCCGCAACCGTAGTAGGGATTCTTGTGATCCCATAGGTGTCGTCCCCGCACCGACAAAGCCAGATAAACTGAACTCGGAGAAGTGAATTCAAAAGGAAAGAAATACAAAAACAGACTACAAGGTGAGAACACCCACTTCCTACATCAAGTTAAAAACGAAAGCATTAGGACGATTAAGACTCTTCTTATTATACATCAAAGAACACCATGCTTAAGAGAAACAGAAACTACAGTATATACACATCGAAGAACACGAGGCTAAACGAAGTAATTGAAAGGGTGTTACTTACCAAAGCTCGCTTTATAGGTTCGGCAGCTCCTCTTTAACTTGCCACGCCCTTGAAGATGTCCCAATATCCCGTGTTTGGTCTTCATTGCTCCTCCGCATGTTCACACTGTGGTTTTAAAATCTCAACATGGCAAGAAAAATACTACTAGTAATACTCACAAGATCTTGTGGGCAACATTAAAGCACTCGCCCGCCATGTTAGAGCATCTCCAACAGAATCGCAACGCGCCGCGCTTTAAAAAAGCTTTTACAAGATCGAGATCGAGAAGTAGATACTAGAGAGTAGAGGATTGTTCTCAGCATAGATAGATAAAAAAGATAATTCAACTACTACCTCGCCCCGACTCTCCTCGGTGATGTCCTCCTCCGACGCCCGACAGAGGCGTGAAGATACCGATCGCCGCCGATTCCCTGTGGCAACGCTGCTCCTAGCCTCATGTTGAATTGAGCGCCCGCTTCGCCACGCTTGTCCTCGCGATAGGCGGCTCGCCCGCCTCCTCTTATCCTCTTCTCCGCTTCCTTTGCCAGAGAACTCGCGCCGCTGATGATGTCCTCGGGAAGTGTTGGCACCACAGCGCCATGGCTTCTCGCCCATCTCGGTGATGCCGAGACGGTGCTCCCGCCCGTTGTCGCGACGATCCTCGCCGGCTAAGCCGCCGCGCACACGCTGAAGTTCTCGCGCTCGCCCCGCATCGGCACGCTGGGGAAGTTCAATGTCCTATGAGGCCACCGAGGCGCCACGCCCACGTCAGACGCTGGCGGCCTCATGGCGGTGTCGAATTTGCCGAGGCCGAGGCGCATCCCATGAACCGATCTCGGCGGAGAAGCCGCCGGAGGGGTGCGCGCGGACGCCGCGGTATCCCCAAGTTTCCCGGTGACGCGGCAGCATGGTGGCGCGGCGGCGGCGAGGTGAAAAAGATCGGGGAGAGAGCGGTGACGAGGCATAGAGGAGTGGCAAGGCACAGAGCGGTGGGAGGGCGTTGATTTATAAAGCGCCGACACCAAGGCTAAAAACTAGCGACGCCTGCTGCTGCAGGCGATCCTTTCCCGACGTCTCTACTATCTCTACTCTCTTCTCTACGGTTATATTTATTAAATATTTATGTCTACTTCCTTTACTATCTACTTTTTTTCTCTATACTTTTTTTCTTGCAATATAGGCCGTCTGATTTATATCTGACAGATATGAAGGAAACAAATGGGAATTTTGTAGAAAGATACCCATACCCCTCTCCAGATTTGCAAATAAGGCCTTCCCTCGTTCATCCTTTTCTCCCACAAGATAAACTACTCATACAAATGCATCTTGATGCATGCAACGATGGGCATCTTGCTACTTCTAAAACCTTTCCATCATTTGCCACACTATGGTTGCAGATGAAAAACCTACCCAAGCACATCGCGATACAGAGCGACGACAATTACCAAACTGATATTCTGTTGGACAATGGAGGCTATAACCAATTACTTTACGGAACAATAGCACCTAGGAAAATTGAAGGGTAGGTATGAACAAAATTGAACTGCGCATGTACCGCTAAGTGATTCAATACACACATTAACAATCGAGGAGGAGAACGATGGTCGCGGGCGGCCTCGTGAGTCATGGTCGGCAATGGAATCAGTTCATTGTCCACGATGGTGGTACTTCGCTTGGCGCCGCTTCCGGAAGCAGATCCGAGACCGTGGAAGACGATGCCGGGAAGAGGCTCCATCTCGATGACGACAAGTGGACCGCTTCAGGCGCGCGACGAGGTCGCCGATGAGGCAGATGCGCACGGTGGACGAAAGGCGCTGTTCTAAAGGGAGGAGCACGAAGGCTGCGGTGCCGTGGAGAAGTCTATTTTATGGGGATAGAAAATGGGAGTATTCAGGTGTACTACTCTTGGTGCCGGGCGGGTTGGCTGGGTAGGGTGAACCTGGTTACGAAACAGCCCCTACCAAGCGCCGTCAGAGGCATGTTCCAAGGCTATGATGGTAACTTCCCATCGCTCGAATCAGCTGGAGATTTTCCCACGACTTCAAAATTTTGTGACACTGGACTCCCGTGTGGCGATTGAGTGATTTGGCTAAGCAACTAGCTAGTAGTAGTAGTAAACTCTGCATATTAGGTTTGACCAAAGTCAAACTTCCTAAAGTTTGACTAAGTTTATGTAAAATATAAACATTTACCATAACAAATATGTATGATGTGGAAGTACATTCAATAATGAATCTAATGGTATTTATTTGTTATTGTATATGTTAATATTTTTGTTATAAGCTTTCCGAGAGTTTACAAAACTTGACTTTGACCAATGCTAATACGCCGACTTAAATAAAAACGGAGGAGTACACATTTGTTTTCTTAGTTTGTAGTGAACTAATCATTTGTTGAAATTGTGAAATAAATATATTAGGTATTGACTTCAATGTAATGGTCTATACAATTCAATAGTTACAATCATTGTCAATCCCAAGATGTATACAAGGTCTATAGTACTTCACAACATGCTCAAACTCACATAATCCCAAATAAATGAGAATCTAAATGCATTTCATAGTTATTACTTTGTAGGATGCAACAAAACAACCAAAACTCTACATCAGCCATTATAGAAGCAACATTTTGACATATCCCATTGTGAGAATGAAACGGCAGAGAGAGCTTTTGAAGATGGAGCAGATAGGGCGGAAAGATTGTATGTATGTGGACGAGAGAGTAGGAGACAAACCTAAGACACACACACACACACACACACACACACACAGAGAGAGAGAGAGAGAGAGAGAGAAAGAGAGAGGAAGAAGTTAGGTCTGAGAAAGATGGAGACATGTAATATACGTGAGATGCGTATGCATCCGGATTCTGTATATGTGGAAGGAGAAGAGACAACATGTTTGATGAGAGAGCTGGAAAAACATTGACGAGAGGGGAAGGATCTCATGGGTTGAGGGACTGAAAATTTTGTGCGGGGGAGAGAGGGATTGGTAAATTTGTGCAAGAGAGAGAGAGAGGGTGGGGGGAAGAGTCAGTCAGACGTCATCACATCACCCTGCTTCCAAATGACCCTGCATTCTCTAGCGCGGTGCGATCGCCGTCTTCGATCTGCTCGATGCCCTCTTTGAAGATTGAGGTGTTGTGCATGTTGGGGTGCAAAGAAGCACAAGCGAGAGTGGTCACCGTATAACCTTGAATGGGGATGAATTGTGTGCTGGGGGGAGTGTGCGTGTGTGTTGTGTTGTGTGTGTGTGTGTGTGCGCGCGCGTGCACGCGCGTGTGTGTGTGTTAGATATTGAGTGAAAACAAACCTAAGGAGAGAAATGGGTATTCATGAAGAGATAGTGCGGGCCTTGAGGTGGGCAGGGGCCGAGTGAGGGTGTCAAAATGTGCGCGTTGATGCATGTGTTGCATGCGATCATGCGAGGGACGGACGAATCGAGAGAGATGGTTGTTGTGTTACGGATGCTCCTCTCTCTATCTCTCTCTCTCTCTCTCTCTCTCACACACACACACACACACACAAGTAAATTAGAAGACCGTTCTCTCATGTATACACAACGTATCGGCATCTGCCTATGTCTCACTCATGCATGATCATTTGCACATTCACACCTCTCTATGTCTCAGATCACACGCACACCGCCTCCACATTGCCCTTCCGCCACAACACACACATGGACACATACACACGCTCTCTCAGTCACACACACAAAATAAGTATTAAAAAACTAGGGCGCACCTAAAACGTCCAAATCCAAATAAACACAAACGGAGCTAAATTCAAATATATGGAAATATTGCAGCGCCAAGAACTTTCCCAGAAAAAAAACTTGAGTAATATTCGAGGATTGTTTTCACACACACAAAAGTTTCGGTGGATGTCCTTCGAGCGACACGGTGACGCACTGCTCGATCGATCCGTGCGACGGGTTCACGCGCTTGCACAGGATTCCGTATCGTGGCTGTGGTACTAACTTAAAAAAATTAATAAAAGTGCTGCCTAAGTCTAATGTTTACGTGTACCAGTACAGTTTTCTTTTAAGTTTGACCAACCTTATATAAAACTAAAGTAAGCTCCCATACGCGTAGTCATCAATATGCCGCCGCCGCTGCTGCGATGCCGGCGCCCGCCTGCTCCGCCAACAATTTCTTGCCCATCACCGCCGTGTCTCCGCCATCCTCGTGCCATGAAGCCAAGGCTTGCCCGCCATGTCGCTCTCGCAGTCCTCCTCGCCATGCCTCCGCTGCCAAGCACGCGGGCAGCTGGTGGAGGCGCCCTATGCACGCAACGATGAAGAGGAGGACGAAGCGGCTCCAAAGACACCGTGAGGAGGAACTAGCATGTCATTGTCGCTCCGCCGCAAGGAGAAGGCGCGATGGTGGCTGTCGCGCGGAAGCCGGTCGCAAGGCCGAGCCCGCAAACCGGTGCGGACGCGAATCTACCTTTGAGACCTTGAATGCCACGTGGATCCTACAATCTGAAGGAGCATTTGGATCACCGACTCATGTGAGCCGCTTTGATGCAACATGGATGGCTAGAAGGGCTTCTTCCACCTCTTCTCGCCGTTTTCTTCCTTTGCTCCATCGAACTTCTTTCACAAATCGACCGACCCAAATTATACTACTAGTACGAACGCAGTTAAGTACAAGAGGAACACAAAGATACGAGCAGTAGTACCAACTGCAAGAAGAACAGTAGTAAGACATAGTACTAGTACTACTTCACGACTAAAGAGTTCAAATAACGAGAAGGAACATAAACATAGTTCTGCCGGGGCCTCAAAGACAACACACCCTTGAAAATAAACTAAGCAACTAGTCCGCTTGACACCGCAGTAGAACCAGCATGAGCGATGGCACGCCACCTACTCGAGTCCGAGTCCACGCCCTCGACTTCGCCCTCGCCCTCTTCCTATTCCTCTTCGCCGACGCTTTCTTTGCTTGAACCGACACTGGCTCGCTCTTCATCCAACCCATGCAGATATTTAAACAAAGGTAAGCATCCGCTGCTGCGCATGTGATGTGATCTTCATCTAATGTCTTCGATTCCCATGCATGATGAAACTCGTGATGAGGTTTCTTCGCTTAGCGCATTTAAGGATCAATCATGGCTGCTACCGGGTCAGCATTGAAGGTTGAGAGGAGGACACCGTGCTTGCCTTCCGGAGATCGAAGGTCTGGCCTACAACGATACCTATCCGACGCAGGACATCTCTCGCTGCTCTTAAATCCTACAAGAATTAATTTCACTCTTTTGTCCTTGAGGAAGTTCTAAAATCCGGCACTCAACGTCGGCATGGCATATGTGGTAGACCAAGCTAACGTTATGTACGCAAACCTGGATCACGGGCGGCTTCTTCCTCTCGTCCGCCCTTTAGATCCTTCTCTCGCCCCAGACTATGGTGTACTCAACATCTAGCCCAGCACCCACTCATCCGCTGAACTGTTCAACATGCGAGGAAGCGAGCAAGCCATGCTTTCACCGTCGCGGATCCACGTCTGTAGATTACGATGAACTGATCACCGGTGATGGCTCTAACTTGGTACTCAGCAGCGACCATGGAGATTTGGGAGGCCATGGATTTTGGAGGAGGGTTAGGAGAAGTTGAACTGTTGTACCCCGCAAAAACTAGGAGCGAACTAATGTGAAAGGACGGGACGACTGGGAGCGAACTGTTGTGAGGTAGAAGACAAGGACGAGTAGGGTGTGTGAACGACGTGGGGTTGCTGGCTTGCCCGATGGATAAATGGCTGCAAGCCCCCAAAGAGTTCTCGAGAACTATGTGGGACCCACTAGATGTCATGTCTACTAGACCCATATCGTAGGTCTGACGGTATAGCTTCTGCCTGTTCGCATGCCATGCCGACGCGTGGATGTAACTTCACTTAATTCCGCCAACCGTCAGCCCCCACGAAGCCGCCTCCCTCGGGTCGCGCCTTTGAGACTTCGACCGCTATAAATGAGCAATTTTTTGCCTACTCCGCATGCATGATACTCCCTCTGGTCCTTTTTACTCCCGTAAACCGTTTGCAAAGTGTTTGACCAAATATATACTTTTTTTGAAAACCACCTTATATTAATTAACCAGCCACACCAGTACACTCATTCGATACAATATTCACCACACAGGGCTATCGGATTTCGGGTTCCGGCAGACCCTTGAGGTTCGAACACTGGGGTGCGCGCGGAGATCCAACCCTCCACCGTCTCGCACCTCGCCAAATCGCTGTGACCTAAACTACTAAACGGAACAGCACAAGAGACACGAGATTTATATGGTTCGGGCCACTGCTAGGTTTAATACCCTACTCCAAAGGTGTGGTGTGGAGGATTGCCTCTGGGCGATGAGGAACACACAAGGAAGAACAGCCTCGTGAGGGTCTGTTTCATGCAGCGATGAACTGCTAGGTGGTGTTCACCGCCTAGCTACTGGTTTCTTGATGAGGATTCGCCTCCCCCTCAGGGGTGGCTACTCCTATTTATAGGCGAAGGCCCCGGCCTCTTCCCAAATATTGAGCGGAAGGGCGCCAACAATTGGCCATTTTGAAGGGGAACGGCGGGTACACTTATCCTCGACTAAAGTTGGCCTCGCCGCCAAAGGCTCTCGTGATGACGCCGCTTGGGCTCCACGATGAATCCTTCCAGCCGCTGGGCTTGTCTTGGTCTTGTTGCACCAAACGGATGCCTTTGCTAGATGCTCGCTCGCTTGCCCCTTTGCACCAAAGAGGAAAGGAGGACATCAGCGGGTCTGGCGCCTCGATCGGGCGCCTTGGTCGCCATGGCTTATGCCATGGGCACCTCGCGAGGTACCCTGCTTGAACTCTCCGCCTCCTCATGAGCCAGCTGACGAGGCCGCGGCTCGAGGAAGCTCCTTGTCGTCCGACCATGAGGCTTGGCCCTCGCGAGGGTCTTGAGCTATGCTTGATGAAGGTGGGCCGGGCGGGCCTCCTTCAAGCCACGCCAGCAGCCGCAGCAGCAAGTATGGGGACCCCATTCCTGAACGCCGACAAGAGTCCCGGCCCACGGCGCGCCTCAACTTGGCCGAAAGGAGAGGCGAAGGGCAGTGCGGCGTCATGGGTCCTAACAGCTCATGGGTTTGGGCGCCGCGGGCGGTTGATTGACGTGGGCGCACCGTTCCCCACGCCCCTATTTCGTGGCCTTGCTAGGCGGACACGCCGCCAGACACATCCGCTCCCTTCGCCGCTTGAGCGCCTCGCCCTTCCTTCTCTTGAACTCCGCCTTGCATCCACTCGATCTCGAACCTTCCCGTCTCCTTCCTGCCGCCATGGCCCCGGCGAGGAAGGGAAAAGGAAGAAACCCGTGCCGCCGCTGGCTGCCGACGGGCGGCCCCCGCCGATTGGCCGGTCATAGTCAGCCAAGAGGGCTCGGGCAAGGTCCGCTGCCCTGGCCACCATCTTCAATGAGTGCGGAGGACGACGGCCTGGCCTGCGCCTTGCTTCTCCGCTGATGTGATTCCCACCGAGGTCCGGTATTTCGCGACGCCTTTGGGCAGGACTGGTTCCCTTCTCGATTTCTTCAATGTCGCAGCTTCCCATTACCAGATCCATATGATGCATCCGGTCCTGAATCCATCACCCTTCTCGCGTATTTGCATTCGCTTGTGAGGCAATGACGGCATCATTCCTTCGTTGCCTTGTTGCGCCACTTCTTCTCTACGCCTCGTCGACCACATTCAATGCTCGCGCGTGAGCTTCATCGCTGCGCCGAGACAGCGGCTTCGAATTGACTTCAGCCTTCCCGCCTCGCTGGGTTTCTCATGAAAGGTGGCAGACGGGACGCTAGTGCCCAGCCCTCGCCGACGGAGCTATCTTCGCCGCTGTCCCCAACTCAAAGCCGGGGCTAAGTGACACTCAAGGGCCCCCGGTTTGCCTTCGTCCGCACCGCTCGAAGTTCTGAGAAAGCTTACGGACGGGCGCCCAAGGTGGTGAAGGAGTTCCCGCTATGCCAGACGCTTCCTCTCCAATGCCACTCCCACCGGATGTGGGCCTTCAGCTGGCTTGATGATCGTGATGAGGCTCCGTATGAGGACTCGACGCAAGTGCCGAGGACAAGTGTTCCTGGTCCCGACCGTGACCCTAACCCCGCAGCATCCGCATGGAGGGGCCTTGCTGCACTCCGCTGTAAGGGGCGACTTTGTGAACCAGATGTCTGTCTTTGACGAATGGGGCTGCCTACCGCTGGCCTCCTGTGGGCCTCGCGAGAATCCAAAGTGATGGTGACAGCTCTTCCAATCGGCCAAGGCGACCTCCTCAAGTGGCGGGCAGGAGGCACGAGCCGCCAGAGGTCAAGGGACCCCCGCCGGGGTGACAGCCGGGCGACGCCATGAGGAGCAGCTCGAGGCTCATGCCGTGGCTGAGGGCGGCAGCAGCTGCCGCAGCCATCGCGGATGAGGCCCCTGAGGCCCCCGCAGCCTCTCTTGGTGAGGCGATTAGCAGCGGCAAGGTGGGGACGCCCGACGCAGGTCGCCTTGATGCTTCTCCCTCGCCGCAGTCTGACCTCGCGCCAAATCTTGGGTCATTTCAGGATTCTGAGGCCCTTCGAAGAGAAGGAGGCCTGGGCGATGATTACCCTTGTCGATATCTTGCTGTGAGGGAAGTACTTCGCCATCGATGAGTAAGCCTTCTCCTTCTCCAGCCCCGATCCTTCGCTGCTTGTACTCGATCCTTGCCCCTGCAGGCCCTTCCTACCGAGCTCACGGAGACGGGTGAGGAGCCGTCTCCTGGCTTCGCCCCTCCCTCGCCCTTGAGTGCTCCGGCAGTGGAGCCCTTGTGGTGAGGGCGATCAGGGGCGAACCGCCCCAAGCGCGCCGAGGCCCTGCGCTACTCGCGATCCTTCTTCGCGAGCCTTCTCGTGGCATAGCTAGCTCGCCGTGGGCTTCTTTCCGGTCGTGGACAGCGATTACCGAGGCGCTCTGCGCTTCGTCGTCTGGGGTGGGGTGGCTCAGTGTCGGGCTTGCACGGCAGGCCGGGCCGTCGTCGAGGGTGCCAGCCTCAGCCCCTTCCCGGAGGGGAGTGCTGATTCGTGGCTCCCGGCGCCCGCTTGGGCTGGTTGATGGTGTGGAAGACGTGCACGAGCGCGCCCGGGAGCGCCGCGCCCTTCGCCAAGGATTTCTTCAAAGGGCGGCTGACGCAGTGAGCCTTCTTGGTGAAGAGCTCGCTGATGAAGACGCGCGCCTTGAGGCCGAGGGCCTGCGCTTGGCCGCAGAGAGGCGTGAGCTGGAGGGCGCTGTCGCCTTTGCGCCGCCATCAGCGCGATCTTGAAGATGAGGAGGCCAAGGCGTTACGACAGCCTCTCGGGAGGCCTGTTCTCGGCCGCCGAGGAGGCCCGGGAAGCTAACAGCGGCGAGAGGCGGCGGAGGAGCCGGCACGGGAACTCCTGGCCCGTGTCACCATCGAGGAGCAAGCGGAGCTGCGCGAGGCAGCCTTTGCGCCGATGAAGGTGGCCTCTCGCGACCAAGCGGAGCTCCAAAGCGTGAGGAGGCGCGACGCTGAAGCCGCTGAACGCCAAGCGAAAGTGCGAAGCGCTTGGAGACGAGGGAACACTTGGCGACGCGGGTGGAGGATGAGTTCGCTGCACGGGAAGCCCGCGTCCTGGAGGAGGTCGGACGCCGAGCGGCGACGGCGCGCTTGAACCTCGTGCCCGAGTTCGAGGAGAGGCTGGGGTTGATCAGGGCCGAGGCTGAAGGCAGGACTGCTGCCTTGAGGGCCAAGCTGGAGGAGGCGACGCAGCGGTCCGATGCTCTTCGGCCGCCGAGGTGGCGCAGGGGAGTCAACCACCTTCAAAGCCGAGGTGCGCTTTCTTCGCTAACGGGTGGAGGAGGCCGAGGCCGTCGCCGCCGTAATGCGGACGAGATACGCCAACAAGCGAATCTCGAGCATGAGCATGGCCCCATGCTCACCACGCCCGGAAAGAGCCAACACAGTTTTGGGTAACATCTGCGAGGCAGTTGTTGGCGAAGCCGCACGCGTTGACTACGCCGCAACCTTCGCTCTTCACCGATGTGGTGACGCTGCCGAGCGCGGATCGGTTAGGGCCAATAGGTTGGTGGAGGAGAGGAGCCGCGCTGCTTGGGCGCGCTTTTTCGTGTCTTTAGCCATCTCCGTAACATGGACCCCCACTTCGACTTTGACGCAGTTATCGCCTCAGCTTCCCAGCCGTCCGGGCGCACTCTAGCGACTGGTGGAAGACAATGTGGATACTCGCTGTGGCCTTTGCTTCTGCATAACGACGGCGTGATCGTGGCTGCCGGCGAGGGCGGCGTGGTGAACGGCCCCGACGCGCCCGATGGCCACGCAGACAAAGGACGGCGAGGCCAGCGACGCCAAAGAACGGCTCGGAGGTGCTCCCGAGGACGCATTGGGGGATTTATCCGATCGATTATGTATTGTCCCTATTCCATTACCCCGATGAATAGAACTCGTGCTTTGGCCCGATGGCTGTGAGAGCATTTTGGGAGGGGGAGCCCTCAAGTAAAACTTGTGTTCATCGACAGCAGGTGTTACATCGCCCATACGCCCGCCAAGTGGTTGGCTAAGCGACGTGCTGGTTGGCCAGCTTACCTTTGTTTCAGACGAGCCCCGAGATAGCTCGTGGGAGGCTGCGGTGACCCGAGTGTCTCCCGATTGAATCTGTAGGATCTGCAGTAAAACCTCCTGAGAGGACGCGGGCGGCAGGCTGGGCAGCAGCAGAAGCTAGGCCTGGCCTGCTCATGAGGGGCTCGCAGGGGAGGCAGCTGAGGCAGAGTGGTAATCAAACGCAAGAGATTTGCTCGAACAAGACTAAGCACCCCTTCCCAACACACGCAAATCTCAAATTCAATCCAACTTAAATCCAGCTGGGGAAAGCGACAACCAAAGGGAAAGGCGAAGAAAGAGAAGAAAGCCGCGTCCGCACCTAGTCTAGTCTTGGACGCCTTCTCACCAGCTGAGCTAAGTGCTGCCATCAAGCATGGGAGGGAGCCCTGTGCCCGAGGCCGCACCTTGAGACTCGGGCGGTACAGCCCCACTCATTATTATGTGAGAGTGTCACGGGCGGCGAGCTTCACGTGCACTGGGCCTTCTTCAGTGTACCGCCTTGCTTCATATCGCCAGACGAGGGCCCCGCCTTGCGCCATTATTTAGTGCCATCAACGACGACCGAAACCAGGACGCCGCCGATGGGGTAGAGCGGTCACCAGCGATTCTCCGACGACCACGGGCCTCCGCCAGGGGCAGGCGCTGAGGCACCTCCCCAGCAGAGGGCCTACCTCCTGAGAACGCCTTGCTCCAAACGCCATGGTGGTGATGTTGGATCTCGGCCCTCTCCTGTAGCTCCTCGCGCCTCCTCCCGAGGGGTAGGAGATCAGGGAGCGGGCAGCTGCTCGCCACGTGATCTGCACCTCCTGCGATCCATGATTAGCGATGCTTGCTCCTCGAGGAAGTAGCGGTACTCGATAATCGTCGCCCCCGGCGCGACTAGTGGGACAATCCCGAGGCTCCTAGAAGAGCTCAGCTTCTGGCGCCTCATCACCCCAGCTCGGGCTGAGGAGCGAGCCTTGTTCTCCCACATGCGGGTGCCCTTGGTCCATCATGTGGGGCACGATTCTTCCGGCGCCGCTATCCCGGCCCACGCCAGAGTGCTCAGCGTGCCATGCGGTTTCTGCTTGATGCGCCCACCGTGGGGTGGTGGCGCGTCCACCCGGGCCGTGGTTACGTCGAGTCCTTCTTCTCCGCGGACCGGGGGCGGGGGCAACCCCACCGCCGGCCCGGTGCTGATAGCTTCGCCGGTGTTGGAGTAGCTTTGGAGCCCGCGAGCACGCGTGGAGCCCCCGCGCGGGCCGCCCTTGGCCTGAGATGGAAGCTGGGTGCAGAAGGGGTGAGCCCCCGAGGCGGCGAAGCCCAGGAGCTCTGCCACTCGCTCTAGCAGCACGTCGCGGCCGCTCTCTAGCAGCCTGCACTGCAGCAGCTCGGTCCACCGTGAGCGCGCCCTCGAGTCCGCCTGCCCCGGCGGGTGTACGTGACGTGGTCGCGTGTGATTGAGGCCCTTGCTGCCGATCGCGCTTGCCACGGCGTGAGAGCTGCCGGCTCGTCCGAGCCGCCATGCCCCGCTGGCGCTTTGCGGACCGCGAGCTGCCTGGGGCACGGGTCGCCCGAGGCGAAAGCAGCTCAGCGCGGGCGGGCCACGCCGCCAAGGATCTGGTTACCCGCTTGGTCGCGGACATGGTGATGACGATGCGACGGAACACGAGGTGGCAGAAGGTGGATTCCGCGCACTTTACCGGGCGCGCTTAAATGTCCGACCTGGGTTCCGCAGACCCTTGAGGTTCAACACCGGGTGCGCGCGAGATCCAACCTCCACCGCCTCGCACCTCTCCGAATCGCTGGGACCTAAACTACTAAACGTAAACAAAGACAAGAGACATGAGATTTATATCGTTCGGGCCACCATTGTGGTGTAATACCCTACTCCAAAGTGTGGTGTGGTGGATTGCCTCTTGGGCTGATGAGGAACAATACAAGGAAGAACAGCCTCGTGAGGGTCTGTTTGGCGGGTGCGATGAACTGCTAGGTGGTGTTGATCGCCTAGCTACTGGTTTCTTGATGAGTATTCGCCTCCCGCCTGGGGTGGCTACTCCTATTTATAGGCGAAGGCCCAGGCCTCTTCCCAAATATTGAGCGGGAAGGGCGCCAACAATTGGCCATTTTGATGGGGAACAATGGTACACTTATCCCGACTAAAGTTGGTCCTCGCCGCCAAAGGCTCGTGATGACGCCTGCTGGGCTCCACGGTGACTCCTTCCAGCCGTTGGGCTAGTCTTGGTCTTGTTGCACCAAACGGATGCCTTTGCTTGATGCTCTCGCTGCTTGCCCCTTTGCACCAAAGAGGAAAGGAGGACATTGCACGGGCTGGCACCGACCGGGCGCCTTGGTCGTCATGGCTTGCGCATGGGCACCTCGCGAGGTACCCTGCCTTGAACTCTCCGCCTCCTCATGAGCCAGCCTGACGAGGCCATGCCTGAGGAAGCTCCTTGTCGTCCGCCCCGCTCGCGAGGGTCTTGAGCTTGCGTTGATGAAGATGGGGCGTGCTGGGCCTCCTTCGAGCCACGCCGCAGGCCGCAGGCAGGAAAGTCTGGGGACCCCCGTTCCCAGAACGCCGACAAGGGCGGTACGTTATTTACAAGAATACCATCTAATCCATTGTCAAAGCTATACTTAGCGATTAAGTGTGCCACCTTATTGGTCGAACGGCTAATCTTTGACAATTGAAGATTGTTGATCAACTTCGAGATGCTCAACGCTTTCATCTTCGTGTCACGACAGCAGACCTGCATAGTCCCCGATGCAAGAGACGCTACCACAAAAGCGCAATCAGTCTTTAAAATTACAGGATTATGAAGAGAAATACCTATGTAGAGACCGGCAATGCAAGCCCTAAGCTCCGGTTCCTCCACTCTTTGACTGGCATCAATGAAATCCCACGACCAAATTTATACTAAAAATATCAATATCTACAATACTGATTATAATGAGTATAAGAACTACGTTTTATAATGAGTGTAAAATATTGATTTGACATTGTGAATGTTGATACTCCTCCGCCTAGGTGAGTAAGTCATCTTAGGCTGTGCACCGTGACCAAGGAGGAGGGGAAAACGAGAGACATTAATGTTTATTTGCTAATTAAATAGTATTGCATGAAATGAACTAACCACTGCATGTCATGTTTGATAGTCGCAGGTCATTAAAAGCATGCACACCCTCATCTCTTATTGGTTGATATGTCAAGAAACAAGAAACGAGGTAGAAGTTAATGCACGGCGCCTAGTGTTTTGGGATTATTTGGTTTTCGTAAGATGACTTACACACCTAGCTATTAGAGTACCACTACCTCCCTTCTAGTTTAAAGGGATCGACTCAAAAATTTCACCTACTCTTAGCAAGATAGTAGAGGCGGTGGAATAGTTTTTGAAGTCTGCAAAAGTACTCAACTAATGCTGTCATTCTTCACAAAAAAATGTGTTTACCAATGCATGCATGAACACTAGTTACTCTAACCCCCCTCTCTTCTTTAATTCTTTGCCACATCAGCAAGTTTGCTATTACCGTGTGCATGATACCAGCTAAGATACCACCATTATGGCCAACCTTAATCATCGCATGCAATAATTTAGTGCACCTTGAAATATGAACATGTGTGGGGCGTGTATGTTTTTAATGACTTGAGACTATACCTAGCCTGGCATGCAAGATGACTTATTATGCACCGTTCCCCATACCTGCAGGAAGCCCGTTCGTCTCCAAATCTTTTCCTCTCCATGTGTGGAAACAATATGCCTGCCAAACTCTCCTTCTCCCTCCGGTGGTCCCACCACTCCACCCCGTGTGAAAAAATCTGCATGCATGACCCTCCTCCCCCCGCGCTCGTCTAATCCGTCGTGACCAAGAATATTTCCACCCCTTCGCTCCCCTGTAATTTACTCCAACAAATATGCCCACGTAGCTTTTACTTAACTTCAGTTGCATTGGGTCACTAACATACGGACCCAGCAGTGTACTGGCCCACATGTCATTGACGCAACTGGACCTGCAGTTAAGTCAGTGCAGCTCAGTCCATATCTTACGTAGGTGTGCCATTGTTCGCTATAAATACTGCGCCCCACGAAATCGCTATCTCCTCCCCTCACGCTCACGCTCATCGCTATCTCCTCCCCTCCTCTCACATTGACCACCATGGCATCGCCTCCCAAGCCCTAGGAGCCCTCGCTGCACCGCTGCAGACAGATCCGCAGCGTGCCGCCGCTCCTCACCGCCACTAGTCAAGGAGGACGCGTCGGCGTTCCGCTCCTTGCCGCTACGCGATGCGTCGCCGTTCCGTTCCTCGCCGCCACTAGTCAAGGAGGACGCGTCGGCGTTCCGCTCCTCGCCGCGACGTGACGCGTCGCCTTCCGTTCCTCGCTGCCACTAGTCGAGGAGGACGCGTTGGTGTTCCGCTCCTCGCGTGACGTGTCGAGGTGGACGCGTCTGCGTTCCCAATCTCCCCAGCACGCGCGTCGGAGGAAGCGTCGGCTCCCCGCTACGAGGAGAACGCCAAGCCGCCCGCCGAGCCCCCCAGCCTTGAGGAGCTTTGGCAAGAAATGGATGTCGCCTTGTGGGAGGCTTTGCCTCCAGCAGAGCGCACCAAAATAGAGGCGGAGAAGAAGGCCGAGGAAGAGAAGCGCACCGCGCAACAAGCTTTCTGGCAGATCTATGTCGCGTCCGAGAGAGTCAAGCAATTGGTTCTTTGGCAGAAGGCTCATGCAAGGGCCGTGAGGGTGGCGGAGGACGCCCGTGCCTACGCCCTGAGTGCAGTCGGGCCCAAGCGCCTCATCTACGCTTGGCGGTACATGGACCGGGTGCACGCTTCCAGCCAGGAGGAGTACCTGTTGGCGCCGGATCACCACACCGGTGCGATCGCGCTCGCCTGCCGGCAAGCCTCCAATCAGCACCTCGCGAGTTGCGAGGTTGAGGAAGAGGCGTTGTGTCGGCGCGCTGGGAAACGGCCGCGCACTGTGGCACTTTCGTGGCGCGCCGCAAGCGCCTCATGAGCGCCGTGGCTTTTAGGAGGAGTATAATTTTGTTTCGTAAGGCGATCTCATTAGTTTTGGGATGCAAATGATAAATCCCGAATGTTCAGGAATTTTTAGCGTCCTTAATTAAGTATGTAAAAGGGAAAGTTTGGAAACGTTGTGTATTATTACGCATTTTGCAAGTATGTGCATATAGCACAAACTTTACTATAGACTATCGGACTACACGTCTCTCTCGATATATGCTTGCAGACTTTTCTACTCCCTCCGTCCAGGTCAATAAGTCATCTTTGGTTGTGCACGGTGACCAAGAAGGAGGGAAGATTTCTAAACCTAGACAGAGGGAGTACTACTATTACTTATGTACGTGCAAATCCACGTTTAAACATTACGATGCAGTTTTTGTAAAAGTAGAAAAACAGCACTAGTCAAGCTTGTGAAACGATTCCAACGTGAGTACTACTACTAGTAGGAGTACCAGGGGCCAGTTCTTTTAGGCTTCTAGATTAGTAATCCCATAACTACTACCTCTGTCCTGGTTTATTGGTCCCCATTGTAATCTATGTCAAATTTTGATCATAAATTTAACTAATGAAATGTTAGTGCATGTCACATGCACTACTCCATCCGTCTAGGTGAGTAAGTCATCTTAGGTTGTGCACCGTGACCAAGGAGGAGGAGAAAACGAGAAACGTTAATGTTTATTTTATAATTAATAGTATTGCATGCAATGAACTAACCACTACATGTCGTGTTTGATATCTCAAGTCATTAAAAGCATGCACACTCTTTATCTCTTATTGGTTGATATGTCAAGAAACAAGAAACGAGGTATAAGTTAATGCACCGCGCCTAAGTGTTTTGGGATTATTTGGTTTTCGT
Source organism: Aegilops longissima (assembly GCA_021605205.1). Classification (NCBI taxonomy): domain Eukaryota; kingdom Viridiplantae; phylum Streptophyta; class Magnoliopsida; order Poales; family Poaceae; genus Aegilops; species Aegilops longissima. Next base: position 131,050,943 of record CM038678.1, read on the forward strand.
AAGATGACTTACACACCTAGATGCACCGCGCCTAAGTGTTTTGAGTAACATTTTATCAGTTAAATCTTTGGTCAAAATTTAGCACAAATTACAATGGTGAGGAATAAACCAGGACAGAGTAGTAGTTTAGAAGCCCAAATAAATGAGTGAGGCGCCTTATTTTTACTCTCCACCGTGACTAGTCTTCCGGGAAAAGCTGGGGAAGCCGCCAAAAGAACTGGCCCTAGGAGTAGTAGCTAGGATCGAGTGTGGAAATGAACCGGAGAAAGTAAATGCAGAGAGATGAAATGCAAAAAGACGGAGGGATGTGATGGTTGCTTGTCCGCTTATTTTACCAGGCCACTTATTACCGGGAGTGGTTGGGTTTTGTGATATGACGGCTTTTATCGCTGGCCACGAGTGAGAGGTGAGACTCCCGTGCAGCACCGCCTCTACACACTGTACTACATCGGTCGTGGTTTATTAGTCCCCATTGAATTTGATCAAGATTTAATCGACAAAATGTTAGTGCATGTCAACAAAAACTATATCGTTGGATTCAGTATTTGAACATAGTTTTGAATGATATAATTTTAGGTGACATGCATCAATATTTATCGTACTATATATAATGTTAGTTCAATTTTGGTCGTACTAATCTATAGTAGTAAGGTGCCCGTATGCTGCAATCAAGAGTGAAATGCATTGATCGGGAGTTGTTTATTTTGACAAAGGATGTGGGGTCATCTAATGTGTAACGGGTATCGATAGGTTTCTTCGGATATTATCTCATCTCTAGAGCTCACAAACATCCGGTGAAATAGATAAAAGGTATCTTTTGCAAACAAAAGCGCTCAATTGCTCAACCTGCATCCAAAACTTGTGAAGAAATAACACTTATTGTGCTTTGCAAGAAATGATCTTTAAGAATTAGTTTTTGAGTATTGATTGTTATACATGTTCGCTACAGATGACATGGCACTTTCTTATAGTCAACAGTTGGCTATACTATTAAGTAATATTAACCATGCCCTTATACACCTAGACGGAGGATTAAATCAGATGACTTGCAAGGGGCGTAAGAGATGTAAGAAATGGTTCATCGTAAGTCTTTCACCAAGATCGTAGTAAAAATTCATACATGGAAGATTCTAGACTAAACCATAAACGGATACACTTTTATTCATGCGCGATACTCCAATAGAGAAAGATCCTGCATGGAAGTCTCCACATGCTTAGACAGCGGATTACACTGAGCGAAGACTAATGATCAACATTTAACTTGATAATGCGTATTTTTTTAGAAGAACAGGGATGCTCCTTCCCGGTTCCATTATCAAATGAAACCCAAAGTGTCTTACATCAGCTCACTGAGAGGAGTAGTTCAAAGGAAGGACTGCGGCGAAAGCCACTCAAGTTTAACGACAAGCTTACAGAATCAAAAGCGGCAAAGACACGGGCCATAAGCGCCCACACACACACTACATGTTTTCTAAGTGCACTTGATAATGCGTATGTCCAGGTGAACCTCCTTGGAGTCCCCCTGCACCGAGTCAGCGAGTAAAGGATAGAACGGATGCCATGGGTTTTCCAAGTCCATATTGGCGGGATAGTCCCAGCTCCTCAGAATCCAAGTCTGTCCGATGAGGCCGGTTTCGCCGCCCACGTGACCCGGAGGGGTAGTAACATTGACCTCGCACCCATACATCTGCCTTGTGTCAGTGTCAGCGTCAGAGGCGACGCCCCTGACGCACGCTACAAAGATGGGGCGGCGGCCTGCGCGTGCCTCGCCGGTGCCCACGATCAAGAGGAAGACGCTGCCGTCCTCCTCCGAGACTAGCACGCGGCGGTGATCCTCCAGCGACTCCTGCATGGTGAACCGGTAGCACGTGTCGTACTTGATGTTCTCCGCCAAGGGCCAGCAGTGACGGCTGCACGCATCTGTGAGGTGATGCACCATGTCCGCCGGCGAGCCACAAAACGGCATCGGGCACTCATAGCAGTGGACGAAGGGCTCCTTGGAGGCATCGACCAGGCCATCCATGAAACGGGAGTGGCTGTAGGGGACGTTGCGCCAGTTGAATATGTGAGCAAGTTACTACGAGATTTAATCCGAATAAGCACAAAATAAATCATGACGGCTATAACAGAGATGAAACTAATCATGTGGACTAGCATAGTAGTAGGATACAGAGTAGAAACATGAATTCTACCACGATTTTGAATAGGAAGGACAGAAACACATACGGTGCAACGGGAGCAGCACCATTGGTGTTGAGGTTGTCGCCCATGTCGTCGAGGAAGAGGTTGCCGAGGTCAGGGAAGAAGTCATCGTCGGTGAAGTCGTGGCTGCCAGCAGTCGCGAGAGTGCGCCCCTGATTTCAACAAATACCACCGAATGGAGCGCAGGAGGGAGTGGCTGTAGGGGACGCTATGCCACCGAATGGAGCGCAGGAGTAGCACAAGAAGCAGTAGATGGTGTCCTTACTAGTACTCCCTAGTCTCTATCTATCTATATCTATATATATCTACTCCTATAGAAAACTGAGTTGGTGATGATGGTATGCCTGCCATCTTGTAATATAGACCGTCCGATCTATATCTGATGGATAGAAAGCCAACTACGACAATTTTACAAAAGATACCCGCACCTCTCTCCACATTTTACAGATAAGGCCTTGCCTCGTTCATCCTTATCTCCCACAACCTCATGCTCCTCTCTATGTCTCTATCTCTACTACTTTTTTTAATAACAAATCGAATAGTGCTGCGCCGTCCGCTGCACGCCCGGCTGAACACGCCTCCTCGCCTCCATCATCACCAACTGAGTCTTTTATAGGAGTAGGAGTAGAGAAAAAACCGAGTTGGTGATGATGGTGTTGAAGGAAATATGCCCTAGAGGCAATAATAAAGTTATTATTTATTTCCTCATATCATGATAAATGTTTATTATTCATGCTAGAATTGTATTAACCGGAAACATGATACATGTGTGAATACATAGACAAACATATAGTCACTAGTATGCCTCTACTTGACTAGCTCATTAATCAAAGATGGTTATGTTTCCTAACCATAGACATGTGTTGTTATTTGATTAATGGGATCACATCATTAGGAGAATGATGTGATTGACATGACCCATTCCGTTAGCCTAGCACTTGATCGCTTAGTATATTGCTATTGCTTTCTTCATGACTTATACATGTTCCGGTAACTATGAGATTATGCAACTCCGTGCTTACGGAGGAGCACTTTGGGTGCTACCAAACATCACAACGTAATGGGTGATTATAAAGGAGTACTACAGGTGTCTCCAAAGGTACATGTTGGGTTGGCGATTTCGAGATTAGGTTTTGTCACTCCGATTGTCGGAGAGGTATCTCTGGCCTTCTCGGTAATACACATCACATAAGCCTTGCAAGCATTGCAACTAATAAGTTAGTTGCAAGATGATGTATTACGGAACGAGTAAAGAGACTTGCCGTAACGAGATTGAACTAGGTATTGGATACCGACGATCGAATCTCGGGCAAGTAACATACCGATGACAAAGGGAACAACGATGTCATTATGCGGTTTGACCGATAAAGATCTTCGTAGAATATGTAGGAACCAATATGGGCATCCAGGTTCCGCTATTGGTTATTGACCAAGAATAGTTCTAGGTCATGTCTACATAGTTCTCGAACCCGTAGGGTCCGCACGCGCTTAACGTTACGATGACAGTTTTATTATGAGTTTACAAGTTTTGATGTACGAAGTTTGTTCAGAGTCCCGGATGTGATCACGGACATGACGAGGAGTCTCAAATGGTCGAGACATAAAGATTGATATATTGAAGCCTATATTTGGATATCGGAATGGTTCCGGTGAAATCGGATTTTACTTAACACCGGAGGTTACGGAACCTCCCGGGGATAATGGGCCTTAGTGGGCCATGAGGGAAAAAGAGGAGGGCGGCCAGGGCAGGCCGCCCCCTCCCCTAGTCCGAATAGGACAAGGAGAGGGGCGGCACCCCCTTCCTCTTCCCTCCCCTTTCCTTCTCCAACAAGGCAGAGGGGGAGTCCTACTCCCGTGGGAGTAGGACTCCTCCAGCGCACTTTGAGGGCCGGCCGCACCCCCTCCCTCCTTTATATACAGGGCAGGGGAGCACCCCAAGAGACACAAGTAGATCTACGGATCGTTCCTTAGCCGTGTGCGGTGCCCCCTTCCACCATATTCCACCTCGGTCATATCGTCGCAGAGTTTAGGCGAAGCCTCGCGCGATAGAGCATCATCATCGCCACCACGCCACAGTCGACGGAACTCATCCCCGACACTTTGCTGGATCGGAGTCCGGGGATCGTCATCAAGCTGAACGTGTGCTGAACTCGGAGGTGTCGTACGTTCGGTGCTTGGATCGGTCGGATCGTGAAGACGTACGACTACATCAACCGCGTTGTCATAACTCTTCCGCTTACGGTCTACGAGGGTACGTGGACAATACTCTCCCCTCTGGTTGCTATGCCATCACCATGATCTTGCGTGTGCGTAGGAATTTTTTTGAAATTACTACGTTCCCCAACAGGTGTGTCGTGCAATGCACGGGCATCTTGCTATTTTTTTCCATATAAGTCCAAACACCACGTAGACACGATCTTTGAGCACGGTTCGTAGTCGTTCCACGCTCAGGCATTGAAGTTCCTAACTATTTTAGATTAGAATATACTACTCCTCCGGTGCTAGTAGTAGAGCAGAGTCCTACTCTACTACTCTACTCTAGCAAGCTAGGGCATAGTACTGTAGTAGGTACTGTAGGGAGTACCAGTACTGTGATCACTCAAGCAAGTTGTCTGGCATTGGTATGACCCTATGCTGCTGGTATGTGTCTCATAAGTCAAGCGGCGTGTTGTAGTCATCATCACCTGTCCACTTCCCGCAGCACATATTCGCTTCTCCATCTTTGTCCGCACATAATCTCGTCCAAGCTTCCATCCCCGCTAAGGCGCCTCCCCCCTCGTCCGAAACCCAAGCACTAACAATGGCAGAACCGAGCAGCGTCCGCCGAAAGAGTGGCTAGAATTTGCTCCCCACAGAGGTAATCAAGCTCATTGTTTCGCGTGTGGACAATCTCAGTACCATGCCGCTCGTCGCATGCTCGTCGGGATTGTACTGTTTAGGCAAAGCCCTCAGGCCGGAGCTTTTTAAGCCAGCTCCTTGCTTGCTGATGCCGCCTGATATTCAGAAACGGCGTGTCACGCAGCATAACGATCGTAGGGTGGCGAGCATCAACCCCCTTCACTGTGATCCGATCCCCGTCAGCCTCAACTAAATTAACGGTATGTACTGGGTCGGCATGAACACATCTTGGATGGTGCTCGTCGACGGTCGCGGCAGCTGGATGCTCATGGAGGTCTACACCCGGCGATTGATCCCCCTTCCTTCGATTAACACTGCACTGCTTTGGCACCGTGGCCCAGAATACTCGGAATCTTACAGTAGCCAACATGATACCAAGTTTGATTTGCTCAAGGTTGTAATCTGCCAAGTGCCCACAAGATCTGCGAATTATAAAGATTTCAGGCTAATTGCATTCTTCAACCGCGGTCTCGCCTATCTGACAGGTCAGTGCGGTAAGTGGATAAATCTGCACGTCCTACGCAGTATCATACATCCTCCATGGTTCTCTGATGCCATTGAACACAAGGGCTTCATTTACGCTGTTGACTCCTTCTATGGCTGGACGTATTGCTGGCCTACTCCAGTCATCGCTACAAATGGTTGTTACAGCAGTATGTTACTTTCCTATGATATCATGATGGCTTTCTTATATTATTGTCAACATTTACTGAAAAAATATTCATGCTCATAACATGTTGTTCTTAAGATTGACTAAATCAAGAGCCCTTTTTTATTTGACTCCAACTTGATATGATGTTGTAGGCCGCCTGGTGTCCCTACCCTTCTTAATCCCAAAACCTTTCAAAGAAAAGCGGCATGGCAGTTGTAGGTGGTTCCTGGCTCGATCAGACGACAGCGAAAGATTGATGATCGTTCGCACGTACCGGACGTGTTGTTTCACGGAATACAATCACAGTCACTGCCAGGTCTTTGAGCAGGATCCCAGCTTCTCTGGGCCTTCAGGAATTTTTGACTGGAGGCTGGTAAGTAGCCTTGGTACATGCCCTCTGTTTGTCAGACTGAATTATCCGATTAACCAGGAGATAACCGACGGCAAGGATCATGATGGCAGTGCGGTTTCGTTCATCAGGCAAAACTGTGTGTACACAATGTACCATGCATCTCTGCATGCACCATACCTCGATATGTGCCGCCACACTCGCAGCCCAAATTAGGAGAGAGGGTCGCAAGTATCGACTTCGACCTGCTGGCTGGAGTTTCCGTCAGCACCCATCCGGTTCAAGCCATCACCAATCTCCACAGCTTAATAAATAGTAACGCCTAACCGAGCCGCTTAGTTAGATGCGCACACTTGGTGTAGTAGGATCTTTATTTAGTTTGATGCATACACTTGTTCTTTTTGCAGCCCTTTTGTAATGATGGCTGATGTTTGGTTTGGAAGAGAGAGTTGCGCCTTCACTCTTCTCGCCTGCTTACTTACTTCTGCACCCCAGCCCTGGTTGCTGCTGCTGCTATTTTCAATGTACAATCAAGAGTATATTTCGCTTGTTGGTTGAATAAATGTGTTGTTTTGGAAGTCGTTGCAGTTCGATCCTTTAGTGCCCGTGCACCATCGTAGCTCATACTATTTCTCGTCGGAACACATTTTCCACTTGTTGATAACATGCAGCCCATCAAGAAGGCCCAATAGAGAAGCCCATAATTAATCGGAAGGAGGCTCTCACATGAATCCGGCCTGTACATGCTCATGGTCCCTAAACATAAATATGTAAATAAATAAATAAAGCTAAATGCTCATGCACCAGTTCTTTGGGAAAATAGGTAGCCCAAGATTTCTTTTGAAGAATACCCAAGCTAGCCCTATTTGTTTTCTCCAATTATGGGCTGCAAATATTTCAAGACGAGGAGGATGCATTCCATCCTGGCCAAAGAGTATGGTCAATGTCTGTTAAAAGTAATATCAAAAGGTTGAAAATTCCAAAAAATTATAGCAAATGGGATATTAGTTTTTTTTTGTTCTTCATCGATACCTTATCGTATTATTTCATTGGATTTAACATGACATAGTACTAATTTATTTTTAAATTTGTTTTAGTATGGCTATTAATTTTGGATTAAGAATGTTTCGTTCCTCAAAGAAAAATTTGCGAATTTTCAAAATTTACCACATATTTGGTTAATTTTTGACCACCATCGACTGTAAAATGGCCGGAAATTCTAAAAATGGAAAAAGGGCTGCAATAAATTCCATATGAATTAGAAAATGAGTAAAAATTATAAAAATAATAGCAAATGGGCTGTACACGCCACAGATTTCGAGGCTGACTTGTTTACGCAAGGCTTTGTCAGTGAGCACACGATTCTAGCAGCAGTGACTATTGGATGTCCATCCAACGGCCGACGTGGTTCTTCAATCTCTGATTTTCCTGCTCCAGCCGCCTAAACTAGCGCCAAGCGGACTGCTGCTCCCTCCTCTTGTGGCCCATTGATACTGCTGCAGCTTCCCCGGCCCACCCAACTCCCTCCGCTGGCCTGGTCGCACGCAATCAATTGCCTCCTTATTACGCGAAAAAAATGATTCCTCCCACCGACATCTGGGGCGCACTGGTTGGGAGGCTGACCTGTGGGCCTACTACGTTGACGCGTACGCAGGGCTTGTCAACTTAGTCAACAAACGATTCTAGCTACAGTAACCGTTGGATTTGAATCGAACGGTCCTGCTGCTTCTTCAATCGCTGCTCTTCTTGCACCAGCCGCCCAAACCAGCGCCGGGGAAACCGCCTGCTCCTGCCTCTAGTGGTCGGCTGTGCTGCCGTTGAGGCCTCATCTCCCCTACTACTCCCACCACTAGCCAGGCCCTTCGGCGATGGCAGCCTCACACCGCAGCCGAACCAGTGAACCCTCGTACTCCTCTACTCATGGGCATCCACTGCCGCGTCTTCCCCGGCTCTGCGTCGTCCCCTTCCTAGGCCTCGCCGTCGTCCACCGCCTTGGTGCTCTCGGCACGGTGTGGTCAATGTGATCAACGACATTCCATCGGAAGAGTACTGTACATGGAGAGGCTGACAGCTGGGTCCGCGGCCACAGCCCAGTTTTTTGTGATTTGCCAAGTAAGTCGCTTTGTCAGGCATGTTGGGCTCCAAATCTTTCAAGACGAGGAGAGATTTCATTCGGCTGGCCGAGAAAATGGCCCATCAGTAATGAGAAATGGGTTGTACATTTTTAAAACACATCAAACCGGCAATTAGTTTCAAATATCTTTTTTTTCATTTCAAGATTTTAAATTACATTAATTTTTATGCATGGAGAATTTGTTGGATTTTATATTGATATACATGTATTTTTAAAATCAGTTTGAATGTGAGTCGAAATTTCGGGATTAAAAACAGTTTCGACCGCACCGAAATATGCAAAATTTCGAATAATTTTTTAACCGTGGCCACAAGATGGGCTGTAATGCTAACAAAAAGAATATGGGCTCCAAAAAAAACCTTAAGAATTAGCAAATGGGCTGTAAATTATTAGAAATAATGGCAGATGGGCTGTATGCTGTTTTCCACAGATTTGAGGCTTTCGTAAAAAGGTTGACGACAAGCAAAGGATCGTTAGATGTCCATCCAACGGCCGTCGTGCTTCTTCAATCTCTGCTCTTCCTGCTCCAGCCGCTCAAACAAGTGCCGGCGGGACTGCCTGCTCCCTCCTCCCCGCGGCAGGCTATGCTGCCGCGTAGGCTTCACCACCCCACCGTACTCCCATCGCTGGCCTAGCCATCCCTCTACTCACTCACACATACTGTTATTCTTCGGCTACGGCAGAAGAACCAGTAAACCCTCGTACAGTCATACTCCCCTCCGGGTGGGAAACAACTGCCGAGTCTTCCCTGCCTCCGTGTCGTTCCCTTCCTAGGCCTCGTGAAAGCACAAGTGCTCCCTGGGTGGATTTGGTAATTAATATCAACATATCTCTTGTTGGACTAACACTTTTATCTAGTATGTATCAGACAAGTTCAACAATGGACTGGCATGGACTAGAGGATGTGGAACCCCTTCAAGATGCTAAGGATAAAAGGATTGGCTCAAGCTCAAAAGCTCAAGACTCTGCATTTTACATTTTAGTGATCCAAGATCACATTGAGTCTATAGGAAAAGCCAATACTATCAAGGAGGGATGAGGTGTTTCTTAATGAGTTTCTTGCTCCATGATGCTTAGTGATATGCTCCAAAAACCCTCAACTACTTTCTCACATCCACATATGTCCTAAACCCAAAGTCAAACTCGGCCCCACCGATTCGTTCTATCCCGCGCCACCGAGTTCAGATGTCTTAGCCACTGCCACAAACCCTAGGCAAATCGGTCTCACCGATAGGGATCTCAGTCTCACCAAGATGGGATTGTAATCTCTCTGTGTATGTCCATTACCAAAATCGGTCTCACCGAGTTTGAGCAATCGGTACTACCGAGATTACAATGCAAACTTTCTGGTTAGCTTATTACCAAAATCGGTCCCACCGAGTTTGTGTAATCGGTCTCACCGAGTTTGCCTGGCCAACTCTCTGGTTAGCTTATTACCAAAATCTGTCTCACCGAGTTTGTGTAATCGGTCTCACCGAGATTACGTTATGCCCTAACCCTAACAATATTGGTCCTACCGAGTTGCATGTCGGTCCCACCGAAAATCCTAACGGTCACTAGATTTGCTAAATCGGTCAGACCGAGTTTGTTGATCCGGTACCACCGAGATTGGTAAATTGTGTGTAACGGTTAGATTTTGTGTGGAGGCTATATATACCCCTCCACCTCCTCTTCATTCGTGGAGAGAGCCATCAGAACAAGCCTACACTTCCAGCATCCTATTTCTGAGAGAGAACTACCTACTCATGTGTTGAGGCCAAGATATTCCATTCCTACCATATGAATCTTGATCTCTAGCCTTCCCCAAGTTGCTTTCCACTCAAATATTCTTTCCACCAAATACAAATCCTGTGAGAGAGAGTTGAGTGTTGGGGAGACTATCATTTTAAGCACAAGAGCAAGGAGTTCATCATCAACACACCATTTGTTACTTCTTGGAGAGTGGTGTCTCCTAGATTGGCTAGGTGTCACTTGGGAGCCTCCAACAAGATTGTGGAGTTGAACCAAGGAGTTTGTAAGGGCAAGGGGATCGCCTACTTCGGGAAGATCTACCGCTAGTGAGGCAAGTCCTTCGTGGCCGACGGCCATGGTGGGATAGACAAGGTTGCTTCTTCGTGGACCCTTCGTGGGTGGAGCCCTCCGTGGACTCGCGCAACTGTTACCCTTCGTGGGTTGAAGTCTCCATCAACGTGGATGTACAATAGCACCACCTATCGGAACCACGACAAAAACATCTGTCTCCAATTGCGTTTGAATCCTCCAAACCCTTCCCTTTACATTCTTGCAAGTTGCATGCTTTACTTTCCGCTGCTTGCTTGTTATGTATTGTGACTGTTAAAATTGTGCATAAACTAAACTCCAACCCAAAGAAGTCAAAAACTTCAACTTTGGTACTTAGTGTCTAATCCCCCCCCCTCTAGACACCTCTTCTCGATCCCTTTCAATTGGTATCAGAGATTTGGTCTCCATTGCTTTGGTTTAAACACCATTGGAGGAAGTGGATGAGTCTACTATTGGGAGTCTTAGACATAGAGTGCCTATTCTTGATGGAGAATATTTTCATGAGTGGAAAAATGAGATGCTTGTAATTTTCAATCAATATCATTTGAACAAGTACATTGCTAGCCCTTGTGCACCTCATATTGATCCCTTGCATCCCACACCCGAAGAGGATCTTGACATGATTCACAATCTTAGAACCATCATTCTTATCATAAAAGGATTGCCCAAAAACTTGATTGCTAGTTTGCCTACTCTTGATTGTGCCTATACCATATGGAAATTTCTTGAGGAACGATTTCCAGATTATTCCTTTAAAAATTAGATGAAATTCTCCATAGGTCTATTGCCTTGAGTAAGATGAATTCTAGTGATCCTATGTTTGGTGATTGCTTGTTTGAGCTTACAAACCTTATGCGTGCCAAAGGAGATATTGGAATTATTAGTGATATTATTTCCGAAGCAATAAAAATTCATAAGCAAGATCATTGTCAAACTCACTCTAACGAATCACCCTCTCTAGGATTTGATCCACCACATGACGATGTTGAACATGGATACTATGATGAGGATGATGATAGTGACTTCGATCTTGATGATGCAATGAGACATTTTGGTCTTATGGCAAATCTTCGGGGATATATGGCAGGTGGAAAGGAATGGGTTCTTGTTAGTGGATGTACCGATCACATGACCGGAGATAAAGACATGTTTCGTGAGCTTGCTGAAAACGATGGTCCTCGAAAGTATGTCACTTTCGGTGACAACTCAAAGGGTAAGGTGGTTGGCCTCGTAAGGTGGACATATCACATGATAGCTCCATACAAAATGTCATGCTCGTTGAATCTCTTGGATACAACTTACTTTCAAGATATCTAGACTTGCTGATTTCGGTTTCAATGTCCTATTTATCAAGTAGATTGCCAAGTGTTTCAGAGATAATCGTAAAATGGTCTTTACCGTGTGCGAGAGGTGATCTATACATTGTTGATTTCACTAAAAGGCTCAACCTAGAACTTGCTTTATTGCTAAATCCTCTAAAGGTTGGTTATGGCATAGACGATTAGGTCATGTTGGCATGCGAAACCTTGACAAGCTTATTAAAGGAAATCATATCCTTGGAGTTAACGATGTCATATTTGATAAGGATAGACTTTGCAGCGCTTGTCAGGCAGGTAAACAGGTTGGAGGAAGGCATCCCGTGAAGAACATCATGACCACAAGGAGGCCACTCGAGCTACTTCATATGGATCTCTTTGGTCCCAACACTTACAAAAGTCTCGATGGAAATTCTTTTGATCTAGTTATAGTTGATGATTTTTCAAGATTTACGTGGGTGTTCTTTCTCGATGATAAATTGCAGGTTCAAAAGATCTTCAAAAACTTCGCTAGGAAGGCCCAAAATCAATTTGAAGTGAAGATCAAGAAGGTTCGCAGCGACAACGGAACGGAGTTCAAGAACGCAAATGTGGACACCTTTCTTGACGAAGAAGGAATCTCACACGAGTTCTCGGCTACGTACACACCTCAACAAAATGGAGTTGTTGAGAGGAAGAATCGGACGCTCATCAAAATGGCGAGAACGATGCTTTATGTGTACAAGACGCCGAAGCACTTTTGGGCGGAAGCGGTTGAGACATCTTGTCATGCAACAAATCGCTTGTATCTTCACAAGCTACTCGGCAAGACGGCATACGAGCTTCTCACCGGTAACAAACGCCAAGTTGGATACTTTCGAGTATTCTGCTCAAAGTGCTACATTCTTGATAAGCATCGTCGTTCTAAATTTGCTCCTAAATCTGATGAAGGTTTCCTACTTGGTTATGGCTCAAACTCTCACACATACCGTGTCTATAACAATTTCACCCGAATGGTTGAAGAAATGGTAGATGTGAAGTTTTATGAATCTAACGGCTCGCAAGTAGAGCAATTGTCAACTGATGTAGGAGACAAAGATCCCTCGGAAGCAATCCAAGATTTGTCTATTGGCAAGATTCGCCCAACGGAGGTGAAGGAGAGTACCTCGTCCGTCCAAGTGGAAGCTTCTACCCCATGACAAGGTGAACCAAGAGTTGATATGGAAGCATCCACAAGTGGGACACACCAAGATGAAGAAAACGAGGAAGTGCACCAAGATGAACGTCAACAACCTCCTTCTCCACCACGACAAGAGAATGACAACGCCAACAATGAAGAAGGCCAAGAAGAAGAACAAGATGAAGAAGATGTTCAATCAAGACCCAAGCAAAAGCTGACACGAGTTCGAGCAAGAATTGCTAAAGACCATCCCGTCGAGCAAATCTACAATGATATCCAAACCGGGAGAATCACTCGCTCTAAAACTCATTTAGCTAACTTTTGTGAGCACTATTCATTCATCTCTAGCATTGAACCTATGAAGGTTGAAAAAGCATTGGAAGATCCGGATTGGATAAATGCCATGCACGAAGAGCTACACAACTTTGAGAGAAATCAAGTGTGGACATTGGTTGAGAAGCCTGACAACAACCACAACATCATCGGTACCAAATGGGTGTTTCACAACAAGCAAGATGAAGATGGACAAGTAGTTCGCAACAAAGCACGCCTAAATCGCCAAGGCTACACACAAGTCGCAGGTATGGACTATGGTGAGACTTATGCTCCCGTTGCTAGACTTGAGTCCATTCGCATCTTACTTGCCTATGCTAATCACAATGATATCACCTTGTACCAAATGGACATTAAAAGTGCTTTTCTAAATGGTGAAATAGAGGAGGAAGTTTATGTCAAACAACCTCCCGGCTTTGTCAATCCTAAGAAACCAAATCATGTTTGCAAACTTCACAAAGCCATTTATGGTCTTAAACAAGCTCCTAGAGCGTGGTATAAATGCTTGACCAAGTTCCTTATCGAATAAGGCTTTGAAATCAGAAAAATTGATTCTACTCTTTTTACTAAAAGGGTCAACGGAGAACTATTAGTGTGCCAAATCTATGTTGATGATATTATATTTGGTTCTACTAACCCTCATTTTAGTGAAAAGTTTGGAAAGCTAATGTCGGAGAAGTTTGAGATGTCTATGATGAGTGAACTCAAATTCTTTCTTGGTTTGCAAATCAAGCAAACTAAGGAGGGAACCTTTGTCTCTCAAACGAAGTACACCAAGGACTTATTCAAGAAGTTCAATATGCAAGAATGCAAAGGTATGACTACACCCATGCCTACTAGTGGACATCTTGATTTGACCAAAGATGGTGAACCGGTCGATCAAAAGGTTTATCGCTCTATGATTGGTTCATTTTTATATCTATGTGCTTCACGTCCCGATATCATGCTAAGTGTGTGCATGTGTGCATGATATCAAGCTGCTCCTAAAGAATGTCACCTTAAGGCCGTGAAAAGGATAGTGAGATACTTAATTCATACACCAAATTTTTGCATTTGGTATCCTAAGAGGGCCTCTTTCGATCTTGTTGGCTACTCCGACTCGGACTATGCCGGAGACAAGGTTGATAGAAAGTCCACTTCGGGTACTTGTCAATTTCTTGGTAGATCTCTTGTGTCTTGGTCTTCCAAGAAACAAAACTCGGTATCCTTATCCACCGCCGAAGCGAAATACATTGCCGCTAGTTCATGTTGTGCTCAATTACTTTGGATGACCCAAACTCTTAAAGATTATGGGATATATGTGAAACATGTTCCATTACTTTGTGACAATGAAAGTGCTATCAAGATTGCTCACAATCCCGCGCAACACTCTCGAACTAAGCATATTGAAGTTTGTCATCATTTCATTCGAGATCATGTTGCTAAGGGTGACATTAATCTTAAGCATGTTCACACCGAAAAGCAATTAGTAGATATATTCACTAAACCACTTGATGAGAATGTGTTTTGCAGGTTAATAGGTGAATTGAACATCACTGATGCTTCAAACTTGGAGTAGGAACTCCATTGGATACATGCAAGACATGAGCTTATGACCAATCCTTGATATTTCTCTTATGATGATAATCTTATGTCTTGGATATATTTGCATCTTGCATGTTATCTAACCCTTGTAGGTACTTGGATGAATCTAAGTCTATGAGATTGCAACTCACTCACATCTTGAGCAATCTCTACATCACCAAGTCTCTACACAATGGTGGATGAAGACAAGGAAGCACGAAACCATTTGAACATATCCTTTGACAAACTCTATGTTGAGTTTCATGATTGTCATTTTGGATACACAAGTGCTCTTCCTTGCAAGAACTAACCCATGTAGGTAGACGAACTCAAATTCCAAGTGGTGCTCCCAACTCTTGATGAGCTACATCAACCTTGAGCAACCCACACAAGTTCAACTACATGATCACGATCAACACCACCACCCAAGGTATGTTATTCCATCTTAGAGAAGCTTTACTCCAAGACATGAGGCAAAGCAACTCGACAAGATGTGAATACATCAAGATGCTTAAACGAAAAATGGTAATCCCATTTTGAGCTTAAACGATGAGTATGACCTATGATCAAGTGACCTCACTTGACTCCTAAGTCAATATACTCTAACATAGGTGACTTTGTCACCGCCCAATTCTTGATGAAGTTCTCTTGTGTTTTCTTTTGCATTTGCTCATGCATATTTGTTTCCCCTTTCAAAAAAAACTTCATCTAGATTTCTTTTATTTTCTTTTTCCTTCTTTTCTATCTGTTCTGCATTCCCTGCATCCAATTCATTGCAAATCTTTCAGTTAATTCCTTGCAAATCCTTGTGAGATCTTACTTGTCTAGTGAGCTGAGGTGACAAAGTTTTTCTCTGCAATGCACTCGGTCTCACTGGTTTTCTGTTTTGGTCCAACCGAATCCTTCCGATGCAACCGAAGCAAACCACTCGGTGCCACTGATTTCACTACAGGAAAAACATTCTGCCACTTGTTTCTGTTTTACTTTTGATCCAGCTCCACTCAATGAATCTTGTCCTCTACAAGAATCACATTTTTATCCAGTGCTTTGTGTTGTGACTCAAGGACCAAACCCATTCACAAAAAATTCTAGAAGGCCCTTCTTGGAAATTGATGTCAAAGGGGGAGAGAGAGATCACATCAAAGCTTATCACTTAGAGAGATCCCATCAAAACTTATCACTTCCAAAGGGAGAGAGAGTATCACCTCCATAGGGGGAGAGAGAGATCTCCAGGGGGAGAGAATACTCAAACAGAGAGTAATTCTCAAGGATCCCAGATGCTTGATGTTCAAGAGGAGAGATGACACATGTCTTCTTGAGGGGAAAGAAAGACATGTTCATATGTGCTTATTTGCATTAGCTATGTTTATTTCTCTCTTTGAGCTCTAATTTTGCTTTTTGCTCTGATTTTCTGTTCCCTATCTTCTCCCAATATCCCATGCTAGATTCAGGGGGAGCAAGACATCTAAGGGAAAGAAATGATTTAAATTCTTTGCACATCTTTACCTTTGGGGACATGTCAATATTAAATGTGGTACTTAGTACTCACTCTCTACATGTCATCCCAGTCTTGGTATTCTTGTGGTTTCTTCTGTTTGCTCTGGCTAGTAAGTGTATCTGTGTTATCTAACCTTGTTTACGCAGGTTCATTCCATCCTAAGACAACTCAAGACCAAAAGGTAAGTATATGCATCACATTCATGTGTATGAGAAATTCTGCTGATGTACATATTGTTTGCAAGAAGGACTCATGAGCATGAAGGTACATTTCCCACATACACATCTATTACTATCTTTTGCTCTGATGCATATAGCCAAGATACATGTAACACATTGCTTACTCTGTCATGTTCATGCATTCACATGCTCCTATATTCCATATTCACATGATTGCATACATGTAGGGGGAGCCTATGCATGTTACATGTCTTTCCAAAGCTTTACTTGCAATTCTCTATATCTTTATCTAAAGCTTTGATGTATGTTGCCATCAATTACCAAAAAGGGGGAGATTGAAAGCACAAGTGCTCCCTGGGTGGTTTTGGTAATTAATGTCAACATATCTCTTGTTGGACTAACACTTTTATCTAGTATGTTTCAGACAAGTTCAACAATGGACTGGCATGGACTAGAGGATGTGGAACCCCTTCAAGATGCTAAGGATAAAAGGATTGGCTCAAGCTCAAAATCTCAAGACTCCGCATTTTACATTTTAGTGATCCAAGATCACATTGAGTCTATAGGAAAAGCCAATACTATCAAGGAGGGATGAGTTGTTGCTTAATGAGTTTCTTGCTCCATGATGCTTAGTGATATGCTCCAAAAACCCTCAAATACTTTCTCACATCCACATATGTCCTAAACCCAAAGTCAAACTCAGCCCCACCGATTCTTTCTATCCGGCGCCACCGAGTTCATATGTCTTAGCCACTGCCACAAACCCTAGGCAAATCGGTCTCACCGATAGGGATCTCGGTCTCACCGAGATGGGATTGTAATCTCTCTGTGTATGTCCATTACCAAAATCGGTCTCACCGAGTTTGAGAAATCAGTACTACCGAGATTACAATGCAAACTTTCTGGTTAGCTTATTACCAAAATCGGTCCCACCGAGTTTGTGTAATCGGTCTCACCGAGTTTGCCTGACCAACTCTCTGGTTAGCTTATTACCAAAATCGGTCTCACCGAGTTTGTGCAATCGGTCTCACCGAGATTACGTTATGCCCTAACCCTAACCATATCGGTCCTACCGAGTTGCATGTCGGTCCCACCAAAAATCCTAACGGTCACTAGATTTGCTAAATCGGTCAGACCGACTTTGTTGATCCGGTCCCATCGAGTTTGGTAAATTGTGTGTAACGGTTAGATTTTGTGTGGAGGCTATATATACCCCTCCACCTCCTCTTCATTCATGGAGAGAGCCATCAGAACAAGCCTACACTTCAGCATCCTATTTCTGAGAGAGAACTACCTACTCATGTGTTAAGGCCAAGATATTACATTCCTACCATATGAATCTTGATCTCTAGCCTTCCCCCAGTTGCTTTCCACTCAAATCTTCTTTCCACCAAATCCAAATCCTGTGAGAGATAGTTGAGTGTTGGGGAGACTATCATTTGAAGCACAAGAGCAAGGAGTTCATCATCAACACACCATTTATTACTTCTTGGAGAGTGGTGTTTCCTAGATTGGCTAGGTGTCACTTGGGAGCCTCCAACAAGATTGTGGAGTTGAACCAAGGAGTTTGTAAGGGCAAGGGGATCGCCTACTTCGTGAAGATCTACCGCTAGTGAGGCAAGTCCTTCGTGGCCGACGGCCATGGTGGGATAGACAAGGTTGCTTGTTCGTGGACCCTTCGTGGGTGGAGCCCTCCGTGGACTCGTGCAACCGTTACCCTTCGTGGGTTGAAGTCGCCATCAATGTGGATGCACGATAGCACCACCTATCGGAACCACGACAAAACCATCCGTGTCTCCAATTGCATTTGAATCCTCCAAACCCTTCCCTTTACATTCTTTCAAGTTGCATGCTTTACTTTCCGTTGCTCATATACTCTTTGCATGCTTGCTTGTTATGTATTGTGACTGTTAAAATTGTGCCTAAACTCCACTCCAACCTAAAGAAGTCAAAAACTGCAACTTTGGTACTTAGTGTCTAATCACCCCCCCTCTAGACACCTCTTCTCGATCCCTTTCACCTCGCCGTCGTCCACCGCCCTGGTGCTCTCGGCGCGGCCTGCTTAACATGGTCAACGACCGACATGCATCTGAAGTGGACTGTACGTGGAGAGGCCGACAGCTGGGTCCACGGCCGCACGCAAGGAAATGCCTCCTTATTACGCGCAAAATAATGATTCCTCTAGGACATCAGGGACCCAGCGAAAGGGCCTCTGTATTTCGCGAAAAAAACGTTACCGCCGCTGACATCTCGGACCCATCAGCTATATCTTCACGCGCAAGAAAGTGCCTTCTTATTACGCACAAAAAAAATGAATACTCCCCCTGTTAGCTGGGACCCATTATAGTGGCAGGTTGACTTGTGGGCCTACTAAGTTGACGGGGACGGAGGGCTTTGTCAACTTAGTCAATATGCACGATTCTAGCTCCAGTGACCGTACGATGTCCATCCAATGGCCGTAGTGCTTCTTCAACCTCTGGTCTTCTTGCTCCAGCCGCCCAAACCAGCGTCGGTCGTGCCTCGTGCTCCTGCCTCCCGTGGCTGGCTGCGATGCGGCGGAGGCCTCACCGCCCCCTACTACTCCCACCGCTGGCCAGGCCATCCCTCTACTTACCCACACCCCCTGTTATTCTGCAGCGACGGCAGCCTCACACCACAGCGAACCAGTGAACCCTCGTACTCCTCTAAGCGTGGGCATCCACTGCTGCGTCTTCCCCAGCTCCGCGTCGTCCCCTTCCTAATCCTCGCCGTCGTCCACCGCCCTGGTGCTCTCGGCGCGGCGTGGTCAACGTGGTCAAGGAACGGCTTCCATCGGACGTGGACTGTACGTGGAGAGGCTGACAGCTGGGTCCACGGCCGCAGCAAGGAAGTGCCTCCACATTACGCGCAAAATAATTACTCCTCCACCTGACAGTGGGGACCCACCAAACGGGCCACCATATTTCACGAAAAAAACGTTTCCCCCCTAACTGCTGGGACCCACCAGCTAGACCTTCGCACGCAAGGAAGTGCGTCCGGGCAAAAAGAAACAAAACGATTCACCCCCCTGACTGCTGGGACCCACCAGCTACATCTTCGCACGCAAGGAAGTGCGTCCGAGCAAAAAAAAACAAAATGATTCGCCCCCCCTGACTGCTGGGACCCACCAGCTACATCTTCGCAGGCAAGGAAGTGCTTGACAGTCGGGACCCACCTGGTCGAAGCATAAGTAGCGTTGTCATTCTGGTCGCGAACGTGTACGTATATATATACTGGTGGATGTAGAGGCGCGCATGTGTTGTAGTAGAGGCGCGCACGTATCATGTACACGTACATACAGCGGTGAGGGTGCAAGAAAGAAAATACGGCCACGTACGTACATACGGGCAGGGTCTCGAACGCCTACTCGCGCATACATACATGGCTGGGTCAAAACGGAGAAACAGCGTCGTCGTCGTGTTCATGCGGAGCCAACCGGCTAGGTTGGAATGGAATGCGTGGTCGTGTTCATCGGGAGGGCTTGGACGGAACAGGCGATGGAAACGAGGCCTGGCATACCGCACAACGGAGGAAACGGACCTCCTCCATTTGGAACAGGGTCCTGTTGATCGGGAGGGGTGTGGCGTACCGCAAAACGGAGGAAACGGACCTCCTACGGTCGAAACGGGGGTCCTGTTGATCGGTAGGGGTGTGGCATACCGCAAAACGGAGGAAACGGACCTCCTACGGTCAAGACGTGGGTCCTTTTGATCGGGAGGGTTGTGGCGTACCGCAAAATGGACGAAACGGACCTCCTACGGTCGAAACGGGGGTCATGTTCATCGGGAGGGGTGTGGCGTATCGCAAAACGGGACTCCACGGGATACTGTTCATCTCCACCGTCGACCTCCTCCAGCCTCCACGGGATCCTGTTCATCCAGTCTCCACCGTGCGCTACTCCGCCGGCTACTGTTCAACCACCCCTCCACCGTCTACTATTCATCTAGCCCTCCACACCACGGGGTCCTGTTCAACCACCCCTCCACGGCCACCCCTCCACCGTCTACTGTTCATCCAGCCATCTACACCACGGGGTCCTGTTCATCCAGAGGCAACGCCACCGCTCACTTTTCATCCAACCCCCCCCCCCCCCGCAACACTCACTGTTCATCCAATCGATCGGCTTCAGTTAGCAGCGAGAGCGGCGAATCGCCCATCGGGTTCAGCAATAGCCATCGATCGATCGCTCTAGTTCAAGAACGTAGCTGCAGTGCAATCGCCGGGTTCGGGCGAGCCCAATGCCTCGCCGGGTTCATTAGAGCCAACGCCGCACACATGCGCGTCGTGTATGAGAGAAACGCGCATCGCTCGGCCCCCGACCTCCCACCGTAACCGGCAACTCCCCGAAATTTTCCTCCCCCTCACTTCTACCACGGTTTTTCCGTCATGGACGGCCCAAAGAATGTCATGCAGCTGCGTCTCCGGCCCGCCCAGGACGAAAAGCCCATTTTCTGTCATGATTTTTTGTCATAGAAGTAGGAGCCCACCACATCTATGATGATACCGGGTTTTGTCACAATTATCGTCATAGAAGTGTCATATGTATGACAGAAAAAAAATTCGTTCGGCACAAAATGTCATGGATGTGTCTTTTTTTGTAGTGCTACCATGTGTTGTTTTTTGTGCATAAATAGAAGTTTTTGGATTGGAACAAAACTTTGCGAGGAATTTTTGTATGAATAAAGATAATTTCTGGGGCTGAGAACAACCGGAGGGGGGCACCTGGGTGGGCACAGCCCACCAGGGCACGCCACCCCCTCCAGGCGCGCCCAGGTTGGTTGTCCCCACCTGGTGGCCCCGCATACCCTGAAACCGACGCTATAAGTCCTATTTCTCTAGAAAAAAAATCAAGGAGAAAGAATTATCGCGTTCCAGGAGACGGAGCCGCCGCCGTCTCCTATTCTTCATCGGGAGGCCAGATCTGGAGTTCGTTTGGGGATCCGGGGAGGGGGTCTTTGATCTTCGTCATCACCAACCCTTCTCCATCACTAATTCCATGATGCTCCCCATAGGGAGTGAGTAATTCCTTCATAGGCTCGCTGGTCGGTGAGGAGTTGGATGAGATTCATCATGTAATCACGTTAGTTTTGTTAGGGCTTGATCCCTAGTATCCACTATGTTCTGAGATTGATGTTGCTATGACTTTGCCGTGCTTAATGCTTGTCACTCTGGGCCCGGGTGCCATGATTTCAAATCTGAACCGTTTATGTTATCACCATTATATCTATATTCTAGATATGATCTTGCAAGTAATAGTCACCTACTACGTGTTATGATCCGGCAACCCCAGAGTGACAATAGTCGGGACACTTCCCGGTGATGACCGTAGTTTGAGGAGTTCATGTATTCACCGTGTGCTAATGCTTTGTTCCGGTTCTCTATTAACAGGAGGCCTTAATATCCCTTAGTTTCCAATAGGACCCCGCTGCCACGGGAGGGTAGGACAAAAGATGTCATGCAAGTTCTTTCCATAAGCACGCATGACTATTTACGGAATACATGCCTACATTATATTTGTGAACTAGAGCTAGTGCGTATCGCCCTAGGTTATAACTGTGACATGATGAATATCATCCAACAAATCGCCGATCCAATGCCTATGATTTTCCTACATATTGTTTTTGATAAGTTACTACTGCTACTATTACTGTTGCACTTGCTACAAAATCACTGCTATCACTGTTACCGTTAGTATTGCTGCTACTACTATTATCAAAACTATCATACTAATTTGCTACTGATCACTTTGCTGCAGATAATTAATCTTTAGGTGTGGTTTACTTGACAACTCAGCTGCTAATACTTACAAATATTCTTTGCCTCCCCTTGTGCCGAATCTATAAATTTGGGTTGAATACTCTACCCTCGAAAACTGTTGCGATCCCCTATACTTGTGGGTTATCAGTTGCGCATTTTCTTCAACTCGCTACTACTATGCTTAGCCTGTTGGCAACAATGTGGGAATTATAGTAGTAGTGCGGCTTCCTAGAGCCATGCTACTACTACCAGAATAGCAGTAGCGCCCTTTGCGACCCCACGCTACGGGTAAGTAGCGGTAGCGCCTCCGTTTAACCAGCGCTACTTATAAGCTTATGTGTATAAGGTTTTCCCTAGTAGTGGGGTGCGTTCTTACTTAAAATAACAACCCACTTGTGATTACCCACTCGCAAGCATCCGCAACTACAAAAAAGGAATTAAGATAAATCTAACCATAGCATGAAATATATGGATCCAAATCAGCCCCTTACAGAATAGTGCATAGACTAGGGTTTAAGCTTCTGTCACTCTCGCAACCCATCATCTACTTACTAATCCCACAACGCCTACCCCTAGGCCCAAGCATGGTAATGTGTCATGTAGTTGATGTTCACATGACATCACTAGAGGAAGAGCAACGTAACACATCATCAAAATATTGATCGGAGATCAACTTCACATTATTACTTATAACAAGACTTCTCCCATGTCCTCAAGAAAACCGGAACTACTCACAAATCATATTCATGTTCATGATCAGAGGAGAATAATATATGATTATCTGCTCTTCTGCCATTTCTTCAGCGTGCAGTTCACCGCCCAAGACCAGGGCTCCGCATGTGTCTCCTTCGTCGATGTCAAGGGTGAGAACGTTTGCCTGAAAGCCGGGAAGAAGGTGGAAGGCTACCGGCAGCACTGGGTCTTCATGGACGTGTGTCAGGTTAGCCCGCTTCTAATGATCCGGTGCCCCAGCCCGAGCAGAACTCCGGGTGGTGCCACAAGAATCTTTCTGACCCAAGGGCGGAGCCCGTCCTGGAGCGGATGGCCGCGCACGGGGCCACGAGACTATCAGGGGCGATGATTGTCAAGGAGTTCCTGGTGCAGCGCATTGCGCCGCTTCAGGCATGCTCGCGGCCCGTGTCGGAGTACACCGGCGCAGAGGACCCAATGAGGTTGCACGTCACCGGCCTGACACTTGAGGAACTAGATGGGGCTCTGGGGGTCCTGCTTGGCTATGCCCCCGAGG
The DNA here is from genome assembly GCA_021605205.1 of Aegilops longissima. Classification (NCBI taxonomy): domain Eukaryota; kingdom Viridiplantae; phylum Streptophyta; class Magnoliopsida; order Poales; family Poaceae; genus Aegilops; species Aegilops longissima. The sequence continues at coordinate 131,074,308 of CM038678.1, forward strand.
ACACTCATGAGGCCGCGTCCCCTCTATACAGCTACTAGGAGAAGGCAGAGTTGGTCGCGGATGCCCATCTTCAATGAATGGGGGCTCGTGTCGGCTGATCGAGGTGGCCCGTGTAGGAATCCCTCCAACGTGGTGCTGTCCTCTAGCGAAGGCGAGAGCGGCGAGGACTCGTAGGAGGAGGACTACGCTGGTCGGGTATCGCCATGCCATCCCCGCAGGTCCCTCCGTGATCTTCTAGATGATGACAATGCCGATGAGCAGCCCTAGGCGAGATCCACCTGACCTGATGACGAGGAAGGAGGGACGGGGCTCGGTGCCGCGGCCGCCCGACCACTCGTAGCAAGGTCCAACTCTGGTGAGACTGTGGTCGCGCCCACGCCGATCGAGTCCCTCCAGAAGGCTTCCCGAGTCCTCGGGGAGGATGAAAGCATGGCCGGACTCGCCGGAGGCTGCGCTAAGGGCCCCGCACACAACACCGCAATGACGCGTGAGGGCGGCGATGATGCGTTGGCCACCGCTGAGAAGGAGCAGAAATGGCCCCACATGACGATTAAGACTTCGAGTTCACCCTCGCGCCTAGTGTTTGTGATCCTGTGCGGCTCGAGCTAACTCCTTGCCAGTGCAGGTGTCGGGGCAGCGACCAGAAGGCGAAGAAGACGAAGACGGTCGACGAGAAGACACCTCCTCTCCCGAAGGCGGCGCCCACGTCTGGCTTGAGCCTTGGCTCCGACCTCTCCTCTCCCACCTCTCTCCCCTGCCACCCACCAAACCTCATGGCTATTTCTAGAGTAATCCCCCATGGAAGGCCTCTTGCATTGGGATTTTGCACCTGGCCTTGCCTTGGCCGATCAGGTGAGATGCAGGTTTGGCTCCATGGTCCATTTTTCTCCTTCTCGAGACTCCAAGGAATTCTTTTTGGTGGTCTCTTTTTCCTCGGCTTCTTTCTCTCTCTCCATGGATTCGGTTGGTATTGCCCTCCAATGCTACATTGGGGGTCTTAGCTCTGGTTTCAAAGTGTTACAAATCAATTCTCGTTCTTTCCGGTTCTCGGTGGCCAGTAACAAAGTGGGACATTTCATCCATAGTCTGAGGGATCGTGTCTGGCTAGATTTTGTTTGTCACTTCCATCTCTATAATGGCCGTTCTGCCAATGCTCCAGTTGTTGAATCTTGTTGGCATGCTGATGTAGAGCTCAAGGATCTATCCTCTCACCGTTTGATGGCTGTTAAATCCTCTCTCAAGTTCTTACACTCGGACTCCAGTTTAAGCTCAAGCTCTGAGAAGGTATTGTGTAAGTTTGGATTGATTCTGATTTCATCCATGCGGTTTTCTAACAACAATGCACATGAAGCGTCCTCTTCTCATTTGGCTCAAACTCAACATGATCATACACTTTCTCATGATACTTCGGTGGATCATTCTCACATGGATTATTCTCTGGCAAATTCTTCTCAAGAAGTTAGCATGGTTCCCGCTCCCAAGGATCGTGATGCATTAATTGCTCATTTTTTGAACCAGGCTCAGTTTGAGGAATCGCAGCAGGGTAATTACATTCAATTGGGAGATTTTAAATGCCCTCTATCTGTCCCGTATCCACCGCTGCCTCAATGTTTCCTGCAGTCGGTGTTCAAATATGCGCCCCAGCATGTGTCCTGGCCCGCTACACTCTCGGCCCGTCATAAAGCTGATTTGGCCCAGGCCCACTATTCGAAAGCGGAAATTTTGGATTTAGCCTCTAATTGGGCGGTTCTTTGCTCTCGTTGCCTCCAATAGGGACACCACAAGACCTCTTGCCAAGCCAGACTGATTTGTATTAATTGCTCCTTGCTTGGTCATAAGGTTGTTGATTGCCCCGTTTTTGTTAAGTTCCAATCGTTCCAAATTTTGCAACCCACAATTGGTAACATGCATCCTTTGCCCGATCAATTTGTTCCTTCCCTTAACGTGCATGATCAGCCTAAACGTAAGTCTACCGTCCGATGCGCTGTGTGTGGTTTCTACGGCCACGTGGAACGATCCTGCCACAGACGTCGTTTCAACGAGAAGTGGCAGTGGCGGCCCAAGATTTCTCCATCTTCCCACTTTACCCCTCGCGGTCCGCCTTCCACCTCGGTTTCTACCACATCGCAGCTCTGCCCAGTCGCGTCACCTCACCAACCACCACCATCACTGCCCTCCGCCGCACCACCGTCCATGGCGAACTACCCGCTCAGTCCGGTGCCTTTCCTCCTGCCGGGTTTCGCCGTTGAGCCCAGCCCAGCAGATCGCATCGTCCGTAGTGGCATGGTCGTCGCTCAACCATGATTTCCTCGCCGTCGCTGAAGCCAGTGCTTATGTCCCCTTGCATCGTCGTGCGACCATCCGCAACATGGTCCAAGGTCTGCTCCATGAATCCCAGCTATTTACTACTAAATCCAACGACCACCCATTTGGCATTGGCATTTTTGGATTTGCGGATTCTTTCATGCGCGATACTGCGGTCAATACTCCCCTTGAACTTGAAGAATAAGATCTTCTGATTTCTTTTGTGCCGCACAATGAAGCCCTAAATCGCCGCACCACCTCTTTTGGCCCCGAGGTCTGGCTCATGTTCTTCGGATTCCCCTATGACTATCAGACTAACTACTACATCACAAAAGCCCTGGTACAACCCAAGGCAGGACAGGAGGTTTATGCTCATCAAAGCCCGTGTTCTACGCCTCCGTTTGATCCCAAAAAGTTTTGTTGTCTGGCAACTGGCTGGTGCAAGGGACTGCTGGACTGTCCAGATCACAATCCTCAGAAGCAACTACTGGAACGGCTTGTTACCTGAAGTGCTTCCTCCTGGCGAAGAGGATCCCCCAACTGACGGAAATCCACATCCGGTGTTTGGTCTTGAGTTGACTGCCAAACAGCTCTATCAGGAGCAGGTGCACAACTGGTTGGTGCAGAATGGCGCTCCCAATGCTGACAATGCCAACCCGGGCAATGGGCCTCCTCAGAAGAATGGTGGTTGGGGGCAATGGGAAGCTCCTCCGGCTCATCAGTTGCCACCCCTTCCTCCCCACCTTGTGAACTATCAAGCTTGGCTGGAAACTCAGGGACTCACCTTCCAACATGGTATTGTTCCGGAGGATAACATCTCTGATAATCCAATGGAGGCTTGGAATGATACTTTTTCCTCCTCTGATGACAGCTCTGCCCCAACTGAAGATGCTCTGCTTCTGTTTCCTATTGTTGAACCAGCTCTGTCTGAAGCTCAGGATGCACTGACTATTTATGTCAGTATGCACAACCATGCTATTCAGTTCGGCCTCTCGGCCAATGGATCAGACCTGCTCAACCTTCTGTTGTCCGACCCAATTCCCAGGCAGCACTTGAATAGCTTCATCTTCCACGCCCTGCGCCCTGCATTGGCCACCATTGGTACGTGGCGCAATGGATACGGTATGCACTCTGCAAACTTGGAAGTCTCCATGTTGGTTTCTGTCGGATGTGGGGTTCCGGCAAACCCTTAAGGTTTGAACACTGGGGTGCACGCGAAGTCTTTCCCTTCTACTGATCTACGCCCTAGCTCGCTAAGATCTCGTGGACGAACTCGACGAACTCGCAACACAGAAAGACACGAGGTTTATACTGGTTTGGGCCACCGTTGTGGTGTAATACCCTACTCCAGTGTGGTGGTGGTGGATTGCCTCTTGGGTTGATGATGAACAGTACAAGGGAAGAACAGCCTCCTGAGGTTGAGGTGTTCTTGTGCGTATGAACTTGTGGCGTGAGGATCCGACCAGCTCAGGCCTGCTTGAGTTGCCTCTACTGTGGTGGCTAGCTCTACTTATATAGGCCCTGGTCCTCTTCCCAAATATCGAGCGGGAGGGGAGCCAACAACGGCGGGCAAATTTGAAGGGGGACAACTAGTACAAGCTATCCTGACAAAAGCGGTCTTCGCCTGCGAAAAGCTCTGGGATGACGCTGTCTTGGGCTCCATGATGACCTCCGCCTTGCCGTCCTCCTGGTCTTGGTCTCGTTGCACCAATATGGCAACCTTTGCCTGATGCCTCGGTACTCTTCGCCTGCGCTGGCCTCCTTAGCACCAAAGAGGAAATAGGGACGCTGCGCGCACTGGCACCCGCCTGGTACCGTTCGTCATGGCTCACGTCACGAGAGCCTCGTGAAGTTTGCCTCTCCTTGGTATCTCTGCTCCTCGTGAGCCTGCTTGGCTAGGCCACTCCAGAGGAGGTCTTGCGTCATCCGCCTCGTGAGGCTTGTACCCTCGCGACGGTCTTGGGTGCCTTGTTGACGAAGATGGGACGTACGGCCTGCTGCTTGGCCACGCTGTGGGCCGCAAGCAGGCAAGTCTGGGGACCCCCGTTCCCAGAACGCCGACACTTTCCTTTGGCGACAACGGCATTGTTTTTTCTCAGCTGCCACCTTCTCCAGTTTCCTCTGTGGTCCTGGAAGAAATTTCTGAAACTTCTCCGAAGCACACATAGCTTCTGATGCCCACAATGGCTAACGCTGCTCAAACTGACGTTATCCCTCTGTCTGCAACTCTGCCTATGGTCGAGACATGCACCTTGCTGCCCCAGGCCGACAGTCCCAGCCCCAGGGTTAACCAGGATATGCTTGCCTCTACTGTCCATTGCCGAGCCTGCTGGCCTTGCTGCTGTGAACTCCATCCATGAACCTGCAGGCCTTGTTGTGACTCGTGGTCGTCGGGCTCGGGCACCTGCACCCATTTCCACTGTTGAAGTTCGTCGGAGCAATCGATCTAACAAATACAATGGTTTCAAGGTCAACCAGGTGATTGAAACCGGCACCACCACCTCCAAGGTTAAACCCAGGCTGGTTCCTTCGATTGGATCCTCTTCTTCTACTATGGACACGCCCTCTGAAGATGTTCCCCCCACTCCTGTCCATGTACTTCAGGAGATTGGTATTAACAGATGTGTTGTTCCTGTGGCTGAACTGACTGAAGAACTCCTCACTGCGGCTCCTGCACCACCTACTGCTTCGATCGCTCACTCAGGTACTTTGGTTACTGATGATCTGCCTGGTGAGGGTGGCCGCTCCAGGGCATAATCCATTTGTTCTCCATGCCCCTTTTGCATAGCTGGGAAGTGCTCTGTTGGAATATCCGTGGCATCAATTCTGATGATAAGCAGCTAGCTCTTAATAACGCCATTAGATCTAGTGGTTGTTCGGTAGTTTGCATCCAAGAGACAAATAAAACCTCTTTTGAGTTATCCTGTAGTAAATCCTGTTGCCCTAGACAATTTGATCAGTTTGCATATGTTCCATCTCAAGGAGCTTCGGGGGGCTTAATTACTATATGGAAAAGCTCTATGTTTACTGGTGATGTGGCGTTCTCGTATGATTTTGCATTGGTCATTAACTTTACTAGCACTTTGTCCTCTCATACTTGGATGCTGGTTAATGTATATGGCCCCTGCTCGAGTGACGCGCATCTTACATTTACCAATTGGCTTTATAATCTGGATATACCTAGCTCGCAAGATTTGCTTCTAGTTGGCGATTTCAATTACATTCGTGCGCCTGACAATCGAAACAAGCCGGCGGGGTGCCCAAACGACATGTGTACTTTCAATGACATTATCCGTAAGCAGAGCCTTATTGAATTACCTATCAAAGGCCGATTATATACATGGAGCAATATGCAACAAGATCCACTACTTGAAAAGCTCGACTGGTTCTTTACCTTGCTGCATTGGACCAACGTGTACCCCAATACCCTGGTCAAGCCTCTTGGTAAGCCTGTCTCCGATCATGTACCCTGCATTATCTCCATCCAAACATGCATTCCTCGTAGCAAGGTGTTTCTCTTTGAGCCCTTTTGGATTTTGCACCCTGGCTTCATGAATCTTGTCCAAGAGGTTTGGAACAGACCAGTTAGAGCCCACAACGCTGCGACCATTCTCTGTCATAAATTCAAAGCTCTACACCATGCCCTAAAACTCTGGAGCAAAAACCTCTCTTGACTCTCAGTAGCCATTGCTAATTGCAATGAGACCCTAGCGCATTTTGATGAACTTGAAAATAACAGAGCCCTAACAATCTCGGAGACAAACTTCCGGAATATCATCAAGAAACATTTGTTGCGCCTCCTTAAATACCAAAACCAGTACTAGAAGAAGCGCTGCACAATTAGGTGTCAAGTTCGGAGATGAGAATACCAAAAAATTTCGGGCTGTTGCCACTGAAAGGTATTGTCGCAACAACATCGCAAGTTTTAGAAAAGAGGATGGCTCCCTCATTGACACTCACGAGGGGAAAGAAGCGCTCATGTTCCAAACCTACACTGATCGCCTGGGTACTTCACGACCTGCAGAAATGAAATTTAACTTACCTAACATTCTGCAGCGCCACGATGATCTTGACCGGCTAACTGAGCCATTTACCCATGAAGAGATTGATGCGGTTGTTAAAGAAATGCCGGCTGATCGAGCACCCGGCCCTGATGGTTTTAGTGGAGCATTTCTTAAAACATGTTGGCCTATTATCAAACATGACTTTTACAACCTTTGTGAGGCTTTCCATCAAGGGTACTTGGATCTCACTAGCATAAATGTTGGTATGATAACATTAATTCCAAAGTCCATCTCACCTAAAACTGTCAATGACTACCGCCCGATCACACTCCTCAACTGCTGCCTTAAGATGATTACTAAGCTGCTTGCCAACCGCCTGTAACGAGTAATTCTAAAGATTATCCACAAGAACCAGTATGGTTTTATTGAAGGGAGAACGATACAGGACTGCCTTGCTTGGGCCTTCCAATATATACACCAATGCCATGCATCAAAGAAGGAAATTATCTTGCTGAAACTGGACTTCACCAAAGCCTTCGATACAATTGAACATGCTCCCATGCTGAACATTTTGAAACACTTGGGTTTCAATGATAAGTGGCTCTCTTGGATCAATTGCATCTTCTCGACCGGGCGTTCATCGGTTCTATTGAATGGTGTGCCCTGCCGTCAATTTCATTGCCGCACTGGTGTACGGCAGGGGGACCCGCTGTGTCCATTGATCTTCGTGATTGCAGATGATCTCCTCCAAGCAGCTATCAATGATGCATTTAGGCAAGGAAAAATTTAGCTGCCCCTCCCTTGCGCTGGTCAAATGGACTATACAGTAATCCAATATGCCGACGACATGATACTGGCTATGCCTGCATCCCCTCAGCAATCTACTGTCATCAAAGGAATCCTTGTGGACTATGCCTCCTCCATCGGCCTCCGGATTAACTTCCACAAATCTACGCTGATCCCAATTAATCTGTCGGAGGAAACTTCCCTGGCATTTGCAAACCTTTTTGGATGTTCAGTTGGGTCCATGTCGTTTACTTACCTTGGACTTCCTCTCGGCACAACTAAACCGACCGTCCTTGATCTAATGCCTCTAGTGTGCAGTGTTAAATGATGCCTCACCTCCACGATCATGATGATGTCCTACGGTGGCAAACTCTCTTGGCTTAATGCTACTATTACATCCCTCCTCATTTACGCCATGTGCACACTCAAGTTCTCAACCAAACCAATTGAGATGCTCGATAAAATCAGAAGGAGATGTCTTTGGGCCAAAAAGACAGAGCAACAGGACAAGTGCAACTCCCTTGCCACATGGGAGATGGTTTGCAAACCCAAAAAGCATGGTGGCCTAGGTGTTATCAACATTAAGGTGCAAAATGATGCTCTGCTCATGAAATTTTTACACAAGTTTTACAACAAGCTCGACGTCCCTTGGGTGCATCTTATTTGGAACACATACTATGCCAACAAAGTCCCTCATGCCACGAATCCAGTTGGATCGTTCTGGTGGCGTGACATCCTAAAGCTCACTCCTATCTTCCGAGGGATCACTCAAGTCCGGGTGGTTTAGTGCACAACTGCTCTAGTTTGGAAAGATCTTTGCGCGGTGGACGTTTTGGAAAACTCGCTTCCCCACGCGTTCTCCTTTGCCATGCATGAGGACGAGACCGTCAAAGAATTCTTGGAGAGCAGGGCGTTGTCGGAAGCCTTTCATCTACCGCTCTCTCCTCCAGGCCTGGATGAGGTACGAGACATTCAACGGCTTTCCATGCACATGCACCCGTCCACATCTATCAACAATGTCTGGCACTATACCTGGGAAAAATATGTTTATCAACCAGCCGACTACTACAGATTGTTTTTTCGAGACGCCAACTCCCTTCCATCTTTCTCTCTTCTATGGTGCTCTCGTTGCATCATGAGGATCAAAGTTTTTGGTTGTCTTCTCATGAACGACAGATTGAACACACGTGACATGCTCAAACATCGACACTACGATATAGGAGATGACCATAGTTGTCTGCTTTGCGGCAACCACGACGAGGAAACGGTGGACCATATGATCTTCACTTGCCCCTTCAGTCAATCTTGCTGGCAAAAACTTGGTATTAGCTGGCCCTCCTTCACCTGCCGTCTCCAACTGCTTCAACAGGCTAATAACTCTTGGGGGCGCCCGCTCTTCTTTGAAATCTTTTTGGTGGCTGCCTGGAGTCTTTGGAAGGAAAGAAGCAATAAACATTTTAGGAGGATTGCTCCAACCATCAGTGGGTGGCTGAAAAGATTTAAGGACGATTTTGACCTCCTCCAACATAGGACTAGGGGGGTCACCCTGCTTTCATTTCCTCTTTTATTTCTGAGTTGCAATAGTGGTAACACCCCCGCCCCTATCTCCCTGACCCAATCTGTCTGGGCAGGCTGATACCCACCTGTAAAATGTAAAGCACTTGTAACACCATGTTCATATATAATATGAAAATACAGTAGGAGCCTTTCCTACTGTCCTTCCTTAAAAAAATTGACCGTGAAGGGATTGACAACCCCTTTATCGCGTTTGGTGCAAGTGTTTGATTGTTTGTGCAGGTGCATAGATTGGGGACTTGCTTGTACCTCCTACTGGATTTGATACCTTGGTTCTCTAACTGAGGTGAATACTTATCTCTACTTTGCTACATCACCCTTTCCTCTTCAAGGAAAAAACCAACGCAAGCTCAAGAACGTCCATGGGAGCACGACGTGCATGGGATGAAGAACCGGCCGGGGTCAGCGATAGAGTGGCGGTGCGGCTGTCCCGCCGCACCGAGGGGTGCAGCAAGGATGCTTGCTGCTCGTTCCCCGCCGGGCCGGTGGCGGCGTTGGCGGCAGGTGACGGAGATCGACGAGGTGGCCCGCCGACGGGAGCCGTCTAAGCGACGCGGGTGGCAAGGGCAGCCCGGTGCTTGGCATGAGCACGGCAAGCGTCTGCCATGGAGACGACGGAGCGATGGAGTGCAGATTGACGGAAGGGAGGCTACGGCTCACCCATACTTGGCGCGCCAAATGTCGGATCACGGGTTCCGGCAAAACCCTTAAGGTTCGAACTCTGGGGTGCGCGCGAAGTTCTCTCCCTCCTACCGATTCGCGTCCTAACTAGCTAAGATCTCAAGAAGGAGCTCGACGAACTCACAATCACAAAGACACGAGGTTTATACTAGTTTGGGCCAACGTTGTGGTGTAATACCCTACTCCAGTGTGGTGGTGGTGGATTGCCTCTTGGGCTGATGATCAACAGTACAAGGGGAAGAACAACCTCCTAAGGTTGATGTGTTCTTGTGCTTGGTGTGCTTGAAGGTGAGAGGATGGAAGGTGGAATCGACCCCCCTACTGTGGTGGCAAGTTCTACTTATATAGGCCCTGGTCCTCTTCCCAAATATTGAGCAGGAAGGGAGCCAACAACAGCTAATTTGAAAGGGGACAGCTAGTACAGCTTATCCTGAAAAAAGCGGTCTTTGCCTGCAAAAGGCTCTGGCGATGACGCCGCCTTGGGCTCCATGGTGACCTCCGTCATGCCGTCCTACTGGTCTTGGTATCATTGCACCAATATGGAAACCTTTGCTTGATGCCTCAGTACTCCGCGCCTGCGCTCGCTCCCTTAGCACCAAAGGTGAAACAAGGACACTGCGCGGGCTGGCACCCGCCTGGCGCCAGCCTGATCTTGATCGTCATGGCTCACGTAATGAGAGCCTCGCGAGGTTGGCCCTGCCTTGATCTCTCCGTCCCTCGCGAGCCTGCCTGGCGAGGCCGCTCCTGAGGAGGTCTTGCATCATCCGCCTCGCAAGGCTTGACCCCTCGCGAGGGTCTTGAATGCCTTGTTGGTGAAGATGGGTCATACAGGCCTGCTAGCACAGCCACGCCGTGGGCCGCAGGCAGGCAAGTCTGGGGACCCCCGTTCCCAGGACACCGATAGTAGCCCCCGGGACCAAGGCGCGCTCGGGCTTGGCTTCGAGGCGAAGCCAAAGGTCAAGTACGGAGCGCCGCGGTCCCCAGAAGCATGCGGCCTTGGTCAACATGTGGCGATTGATTAGGCATGGGTGTCTCCGCTTCCCCACGCTGCCTCGGCAACTGCCCGACTTGACAAAAGGCTGGCGCGGACAGCGCTTGCCTTCATTGCTCCCCTTCGCCTTGCTCTAGATCCCCTTTCTCGCTCCTCGCTGTGAAAACCTCCAGATCTGCTCCAACCTTGCTCTGCATCTGCTATCGATGGTGCCGCACAAGGTTAAGGCCTCCTCGGCGCCGGCTTGGTACGAGCCAACTCTTGAAGCTCCCAACGTCACGGAGAAGAGTCTAGCCGCCACACGCTTGCTGACGGCGGGGGAGAGCAACAAGAGGAGGAAGACGGAGCTCCGGCTTGCCTCCGACGTGTTGGAGCTTGAGGGAAGCACCATCTTCCCCTTCTTCACGAGCAGCATCGCTGCCGGGTAGGTTCCCCCTTCTCTGACTTCTTCTATGAGGTCCTCGACCACTACGGGCTACAGGTGCTGCATCTTCATCCCAACTCCATCCTCCTCCTGTCCATCTTCGCCTACTATTGCGAGGCGTATCTGGGCGTGATGACGTCTGTGGCTCTTCTGCGTCACTTCTTCTTCCTTTCGCGTCAGCGAGGGCCACGTCTCCGGGTGCGCCAATTTCGTTGCAGGCGGCAAGGCCAACTCGATCTCAAACACCGGGAAGAGAGCCGACAACATCCGGGCCAATTGGGTCATGATGGACGCCAAGGGCGTCCACCCGCACTTGGCATTGCCGACGGAGGCGTGATAACCCACAAGTATAGGGGATCGCAACAATTTTCGATAAGTAAGAGTGTCGAACCCAACGAGGAGCTAAAGGTAGAATAAATATTCCCTCAAGTTCTATCGACCACCGATACAACTCTACGCACGCTTGACGTTCGCTTTACCTAGAACAAGTATGAAACTAGAAGTACCTTGTAGGTGTGATAGGATAGGCTTGCAAGAAAGTAAAGAGCACAAAAATAAAACTAGGGGCTGCTAAGGTAAAGACACATCTAAAGTAAATATAGCGAGTGTGGAGAAGTAGTGGTAGGAGTTGTGGAATTGTCCCTAGGCAACTGACTATGTTACTAGATCGGTAATCACTATTGCAATTCTATTTGAGGGAGAGACATAAGCTAACATACTTTCTCTACTTGGATCATATGCACTTATGATTGGAACTCTAGCAAGCATCCGCAACTACTAAAGATTCATTAAGGTAAAACCCAACCATAGCATTAAAGTATCAAGTCCCCTTTATCCCATACGCAAACAACCTACTTACTCGGGTTTGTGCTTCTATCACTCACGCCACCCACCATAAGCAAATCATAAACATATTGCAAACCCTACAACGGGAATCCCTCACGCTTGCGCGACACAGAGGGCACAATAGGACAGCACCAATAATAAAACATGCAATTCAAACCAATCATAGCAATTCATCAATCACCGATAGGAAAACGAAAATCTACTCAGACATCATAGGATGGCAACACATCATCGGAAAATAATATGAAGCATAAAGCACCATGTTCAAGTAGAGGGTACAGCGGGTTGCGGGAGAGTGGACCGCTGAATATAGAAGGGGGAAGGTGATGGAGATGTTGGTGAAGATGACGGCAGTGTTGGTGATGATCGCGTTGATGATGATGGCCCCCGGCAGCGCTTCGGCGCCACCGGAAGCAAGGGGGAGAGAGGCCCCCTTCTTCTTCTTCTTCTTCCTTGACCTCCTCCCTAGATGGGAGAAGGGTTTCCCCTCTGGTCCTTGGCTCCCATGGCTTGGGAGGGGCGAGAGCCCCTCCGAGATTGGATCTATCTCTCTGTTTCTGCGTTCTCCTTTTGCTTTGTTTCACCGTTTCGCGTATATATGGAGATCCATAACTACGATTGGCCTGAAACCTTCGCCATGATTTTTTCTGAATATTAGCTTTCTTGCGGCAAAAGAAGAGCATCAACCGCCTTACGGTGGGCTCACGAGGGTAGGGGGCGCGCCCAGGGGGGTCAGGCGCGCTGTAACGCCCTCGATGCGGCTATATCTCCCACGTGTCAAAGCACGACTTAGAGGCATAACCGCATTGAAAGCAATGTCGCAAGTGAGGTAATCTTCACACAACCCATGTAATACATAAGGGAAAGAGATACATAGTTGGCTTACAATCGCCACTTCACACAATACATGAGTAAAGCATTACATCATGCAGATACAATCAAGGTCCGACTACGGAACCAAAATAAAAGAAGACTACCCCAAATGCTACACAGATCCCCGATCGTCCCAACTGGGCTCCACTACTGAACTACTGAAACGAAACAACACAATGAACAAGATCTTCATCGAGCTCCTCCTTGAGCTCGGGTGCGTCACCTGCACGGTTTCATCGGCACCTGCAAACTGGTTTTGGAAGTATCTGTGAGTCACAGGGACTCAGCAATCTCACACCCGCGAGATCAAGACTATTTAAGCTTATGGGTAGGAGAAGGTAGTGAGGTGGAGCTGCAGCAAGCGACTAGCATATCTGGTGTCTAACATACGCAAAATGAGAGCGAGAAGAGAATGCAAAAGCACGGTCGAACAACTATGATCAAGAAGTGATCCTAGAACAACCTACGTCAAGCATAACTCCAACACCGTGTTCACTTCCCGGACTCCGCCGAGAAGAGACCATCACGGTTACACACGCGGTTGGTGTATTTTAATTAAGATCAACTTTGGGTTTTCTACAACCGGACATTAACAAATTCCCATCTGCCTCATAACCGCGGGCACGGCTTTCGAAAGATAATACCCTGCAGGGGTGTCCCAACTTAACCCATGATAAGCTCTCGCGATCAACGAAGGATATTCCTTCTCCCCGGGAAGACCCGATCAGTCTCGGAATCCCGGGTACAAGACATTTCGACAGTAATAAAACAAGACCAGCAAAGCCGCCCGGATGTGCCGACAAATCCCGATAGGAGCTGCACATATCTCGTTCTCAGGGCACACCAGATGAGCGAAGCGTACAGGAACCGACGTAACCCAAGTTGCCAAGGAATGGTCCCAAGACGGTGCTCTAGTTTGGACCAACAATGGAGGAGCACCGCCCGGGGTAAAATAAAGATGACCCTTGAGTCTGCAGAACCCAAGGGAAAAAGGCTTAGGTGGCAAATGGTAAAACCAAGGTTGGGCCTTCTTTGGAGGAGTCTTATTCAAAGCGAACTGTCAAGGGGTCCCATAAATCACCCAACCGCGTTAGGGACGCAAAATCCGGGAACATAATACCGATATGACGGAAACTAGGGCGGCAAGAGTGGAACAAAACACCAGGCATAAGGCCGAGCCTTCCACCCTTTACCAAGTATATAGATGCATTAATTAAATAAGATATATTGTGATATCCCAACAAGTAAACATGTTCCAACAAGGAACAACATCTCCATGTTCCAACAAGGAACAAACTTCATCTTCACCTGCAACTAACAACGCTATAAGAGGGGCTGAGCAAAGCGGTAACATAGCCAAACAACGGTTTGCTAGGAAAGGATGGTTAGAGGCTAGACATGGCAATATGGGAGGCATGATAAGCAAGTGATAGGCATCGTAGCATAGGCATAGCAAAAGAGCGAGCATCTAGCAAGCAAAGATAGAAGTGATTTCGAGGGTATGGTCATCTTGCCTGAAATCCCGCAAGGAAGAAGAACGAGTCCATGAAGAAGACAAACGGACGTAGTCGAACGAATCCTCACAACTCCGGAACGAACCCGAAGCTAACGAGAGAAGCAACCCGGAAAGAAGCAAACAACATGGTAAACACACAAGCATAAACATGGCATGATGCACAACCAAGTATGATGCATGTCCGGTTTAAATAGCATGGCATGGCAATATGCACAAACAAAACTACAAGTTAAGTGGAGCTCAATATGCAACGAGTTGCATATTGACGAAACACCACATCAATTATTTAGTTCACTCCCGATTAGGTACTCAACAATATTAAATATTGGTTAACATGGCAAGAGGTGAAGCACAACAAAACTAATACCATCTAAACAATTTAAATGGGGCCGGATATAACAAACAACAAATCCGGTAAATCCCCATATGCATTTAGTATTTAAAGCAAACAACAATTTTAAGCATTTAAAAGTTGTTATCATGATGCGGATGACATAATCAAGTTATATGAAATTTTATGAAAATGTTGACATGAGCATGTTATGAAGCATTTGGTCACCATGGCGGAACAAAACGGGTGCCACGGCAACGAATCCGAAAATGATGCCACGGCAACATATCGGTTCCGGTAGCTCACGGAGATACCGGTGCAAAAGGAGGCGTGCGGATGTGCGCAACATGCTAGAGATGGTGGGGTGCTCCCGGATTCCGGGTTCCCACATGTCGGTGGCATGGCAAAGAGCGACAATTTTGACGCGGTGCACACACAAGCATCTCATACAACACACATTCATTCGGTCCACGGTTGATCGTCATCTCGGGATTATACCTTTGAAGCGTGCATTTCGGAGCAGTTCGGGTTCGTCGAGGGAAGTAGTGGTACACGGGTCGTAGTGGGAAGTAGTCGTTCTCGTGGCGGTAGTGGAAGTAGTGGTACACGGCGTCGGTAGTCGTACACGTTTGGAGAGGAACTTGTCGCATCCAAGTCCTTCGGGATTCCTTGTTGTACTTGCATTTCAATGCGATACTTGGCGATTCCAGGATGTAGAGGTACACTTGTCGTAGACGACCAGTGCATTCGTAGAGGTACTTGGCGCCCGGTGCGGTACTTGGCGATCCAAAAGAAATGCTCCTGTTCAAGGAGGTCTCGGTCTTGGCGATCTCATGGATGGCAGAGGCATGGTGCAGGGTCGACGGGAGCAAGAGGTGCACGGAGGCCTCGATGTGCAGGGGGTCGCTGGGCCTTGGCGCGATGCAGGGGCGACGGCCGCGGGACTTGGCGCATGGAGGAGGTTGGTTCCGAGCGAGACTGGCCTGTCCTGGCGGGCTTCTCGCTGGCGAGGTTTAGGTGAGGTCGCCGACCGGTGGAGGTGCATCAGAGGATGTCTCGGGGCCCTCGAGCGGAGGCGGGGCTTCTCCTGCTGGCTTCTGGCGACGAGCGGCGCGGGAACGAGGACGAGGCAGGAGGTCGCGCGAAGTGGAGTCGACAGCAGCACGCCATGGGAGGCGGAGCTCGCGGCAGGAGGTGAAGAAGACGGTGCGACGGCGGGGCGAGGAACGGAGGGGCCACGGGGCGGCTGCGCGCCTGTCGGAGCGAAGCGATGCGTGCGGGCGCGCGTGGAGAGGCTCGGGGTTGAGCTATTGGCGCTCGACGAAGACTGCGCGGAGGACGACGGATGCGGGCGCAGGTGCTCGAGGAGCTCCTCTCCTCGAGTGCTCAGGCGACGGGGGACTTGGCGAGGAGGAGGCGCACAGGCGCAGGCGGCGGAGGGCCGCCGGAGTTGGCCAGGCATGACGACGCGGCTGGACGACGGGGTCGGACGAGGAAGGGAGGTCGAGCAGGGCGAGACAGAGCACTGCTGGGCTCGCGCTCGAAGGAGCAAGGGGAGGGGATCCAGTGAGGGAGATGGCGGCGCGAGGGAGGAGATCAGGAGAGATGGGGATCGAGCGCAGGGAGGCTAGGGTTAACAGGAGGGGCGCCGACTGGGCCTAGGCCTGGGTGGTGGGTTGCGGGAGGCCGCGGTGGCCTGGGCCGACTGCTGGGAGAAGACCGAGCTGTGGCTGCTGGGCTCTCTTCTCTCTCTCTAAAGAAAGAAAAAAAAGAGAAAAGAAAGAAAAGAAAGAGAGGTTAGGGGTAAGATTTATGATGGGGATAATTTTCCCGGACTCGCAAAAATATGCTCGTTCCAAGAAAAATAGAAAAAGCCATGATTGAAAGATTTAAATTCAAACTCATTTGATTTAAATTCAAATGATTTGAACTAGGACTTGATAAAAGGAAGGTCAAAAAATGTTCGGATTTTTGGTGGAGCTCCGGAAAATGACGAAATAATTTATGGGCAAGGTTGGACACCAAGAATTAAGATAACAAAGGCATGGAGAATTATTTGCAAGTGTGTTATGGTGATACCGAAACAATGGAATAATTTTATTATAGCTCCCTAATAATATTGAGAGGCTTTAATATGTTATAAAGAGAAATCACCATGTGAATTCCCTCGATTTAAATGGATCAAAGATCCATGCCATTTTATTTAGTTGAGTTGAGATGCAAAGATTAATGACATGATGCAATGCACATGATGCAAGGATGAATGCAATGAACAAAACAAATCGCACGACGAATCTCGGAAAACAAGGAAGGCATCTGAAGCATCGGTCTTGGGGCGTTACACGCGCCCCCTACCTCGTGACCACCTCGGGCACCGTCTCGCGTGGATTTTTCTTCCGGAATTTTCCATATTTTCCAAAAATAAGCTCCGTCCGTTTTTATCCCGTTGGACTCCGTTTGATATGGATATTCTGCGAAATATAAAACATGCAACAGACAGGAACTCGCACTGGGCACTGGATCAATATGTTAGTCCCAAAAATAATATATAAAGTTGCCAAAATGTATATGAAAGTGAATAATATTGGCATGGAACAATCAAAAATTATAGATACGACGGAGACGTATCAGCATCCCCAAGCTTAATTCATGCTCGTCCTCGAGTAGGTAAATGATAAAAAAGAATAATTTTTGATGTGGAATGCTACCTAGCATAATCTTGATCATATGTCTAATCATGGCATGAATATTAAGACACGAGTGATTCAAAGCAATAGTCTATCCTTCGACATAAAAACAATAATACTTCAAGCATACTAACCAAGAAATTATGTCTTATTGAAATAACATAGCCAAAGAAAGCTCATCCCTACAAAATCATATAGTCTGGCTATGCTGCATCTTCACCACACAAAATATTTACATCATGCACAACCCCGATGAAAAGCCAAGCAATTGTTTCATACTTTTGACGTTCTCAAACCTTTTCAAATTTCACGCAATACATGAGCGTGAGCCATGGACATAGCACTATAGGTGGAATAGAATATGATGATGGGGGTTATGTGGAGAAGACAAAAAAGGATAAAGTCTCACATCAACTAGCCGTATCAACGGGCTATGGAGATGCCCATCAATAGATATCAATGTGAGGAGTAGGGATTGCCATGCAACGGATGCACTAAGAGCTATAAGTGTATGAAAGCTCAAACTGGAAACTAAGTGGGTGTGCATCCAACTTGCTTGCTCATGAAGACCTAGGGAATTTGAGGAAGCCCATCGTTGGAATATACAAGCCAAGTTCCATAATGAAAATTCCCACTAGTATATGAAAGTGATAAATCAAGAGACTCTCTATATGAAGAACATGGTGCTACTTTGAAGCACAATTGTGGTAAAAGGATAGTAACATTGCCCCTTCTCTCTTTTTCTCTCATATTTTTTTGGGCCTCCCTTTTTTTTGGCCTTTCTCTTTTTTTATTTTTTTATTTTTTTTTATTTTTTCGTCCGGAGTCTCATCCCGACTTGTGGAGAATCATAGTCTCCATCATCCTTTCCTCACTGGGGCAATGCTCTAATAATGATGATCATCACACTTTTATTTACTTACAACTCGATATTACAACTCGATACTAGAACAAATATATGACTCTATATGAATGCCTCCGGAGGTGTACCGGGATGTGCAATGATCTAGCGTAGCAACGACATCAAAAAACGGACAAGCCATGAAAACATCATGCTTGCTATCTTACGATCATGCAAAGCAATATGACAATGAATGCTCAAGTCATGAATATGATGATGATGAAAGTTGCATGGCAATATATATCGGAATGGCTATGGAAATGCCATGATAGGTAGGTATGGTGGCTGTTTTGAGGAAGATATAATGAGGCTTATGTGTGATAGAGCGTATCGTATCACGGGTTTTGGATGCACCGGCGAAGTTTGCACCAACTCTCAAGGTGAGAAAGGGCAATGCACGGTACCAAAGAGGCTAGCAATGATGGAAAGGTAAAAGTGCGTATAATCCATGGACTCAACATTAGTCATAAAGAACTTGCAAAAATCTATTAGTCATCAAAACAAAGTACTATGCGCATGCTCCTAGGGGGATAGATTGGTAGGAAAAGACCATCGCTCGTCCCCGACCGCCACTCATAAGGAAGACAATCAATAAACACCTCATGCTCCGACTTCGTTACATAACGGTTCACCATACGTGCATGCTACGGGACTTGCAAACCTCAACACAAGTATTTCTCAGTTTCACAATTACTCAACTGGCATGACTCTAATATCACCATCTTTATATCGCAAAACTATTGCAAGGAATCAAACATATCATATTCAGCGATCTACAAGTTTATGTAGGATTTTATGACTAACCATGTGAATGACCAGTTCCTGTCATCTCTCTAAATAGATATAAGTGAAGCAAGAGAGTTTAATTATTTATAAAAAAGATATGCCCATGCTCTAACAAATATAAGTGAAGCAAAAGAGCATTCTACAAATGGCGGTTGTCTATGTAAAGAGAAACAGGCAATCCAAACTTCAAATGATATAAGTGAAGCACATGAAGCATTCTATAAAGCCATACTCAAAAGATATAAGTGAAGTGCATAGATCATTCTATAAATCAACCAAGGACCAACTCATACCAGCATGGTGCATAAAATAAAAATAAAAACCTAATTGCAAAAGACGCTCCAAGAATTGCACAAATCGCATGAACGAAACGAATCCGAAAACATACCGATATTTGTTGAAGAAAGAGGGGATGCCTTCCCAGCATACCCAAGCTTAGATGCTTGAGTCTCCTTGAATATTTACTTGGGGTGCCTCGGGCATCCCCAAGCTTGAGCTCTTGCCTGTCTTCCTTCTTCTCACATCGAAACCTTCTCGATCATCGAACATTTCATCCACACAAAACTTCAACAGAAAACTCGGTAAGATCCGTTAGTATAATAAAGCAAATCACTACTCTAAGTACTGTTGCAAACCAATTCATATTTTGTTTTTGCAGTGTGTCTACTGTAGTATAACTTTTTCATGGCTTAATCCACTGATATAAATTGATAGTTTCATCAAAACAAGCAAACTATGCATCAAAAACAGAATCTGTCTAAAACAGAACAGTCTGTAGCAATCTGAACATTCACCATACTTATGATACTTGAAAAATTCTGCCAAAATTAGGAAAAATAAAAAAATGTGTACAGCAAGACAGTGCAGAACGAATTAGAACCATTTGTAAAAAATTAAAAATCACGCACTACAGCCAAAGTTTCTGTCCTGCAACGTACAAACTAACAAGCATTGTAAACATCCTAAACGCAAACCTTGGCACATTATTTTTACATACAATGGAATTGTACAAGGGGATAATTATTTTTGTTGAAAATTTTCTGTAATCAAGATTCACAAAGTTGCCTGAGCATGAACAAAGTTCAAGGAGCTCTCCCACTTCAACGATGCTTGTCTTTCTTACTTTCACTTTCCTTTTTGAAAAGTTTTTAGGTTCCCCTCTTTATTTTTTTGTTTTTAAACTATATGAAAGCACTCAACAGAAATAAATGACTCTCTAAAACTTCCGGGTTGTCTCCCTGGCAGCACTTTCTTTAAAGCCATTAAGCTAGGCAAATAGTGCTCAAGTAATGGATCCACCCGGATCCCAAGGTATATCAAAGCGAATTTTAATTAGCAATGATTTGTAATTTAGTAGTGAGCACAAAGTAACATATATCATGTAATGACGAAGTCTAACTCTCTTCCTATGCATCAGCATGTCATAAAAGAACAATTCATGCACACATGGTAAAGGCCAATGCATAGTATAAACAGTTTCTTGCAATTTTATTGTATTGGAAACATAGAGAGGTGGAGATATAGTTCCTCTCTCATAATAATTGCAAGTAGGAGCAGCAAGCACATGCATATTATATCTATCAAAATCATCATGTGCAACGGTAAAAGGCAACCCATCAATATAATCCTTAATAAGAGCAAACTTCTCCGATATAGTATAATCGGGAGAATTCAAAAAGATAATAGGACTATCATGCGTGGGTGCAATAGCAACAATTTCATGTTTAACGTAAGGAACTATAGCAAGTTCATCTCCATAAGCATAATTCATATTGACATCATGGCCACAAGAATAGCAAGCATCATCAAAAAGGGATATTTCAAGAGAATCAACGGGATCATAGCAATCATCATAACAATCATCCTTTGGTAGGCACGAAGGGGAATTAAACAATGTATGAGTTGAAGAGTTACTCTCATTAGAAGGTGGGCACGGGTGATCAATCCGCTCTTCCTCCTTTTGTTCTTCGCTCTCCTCCTCATCTTTTTCATCCAATGAGCTCACAGATTCATCAATTTCTTCTTCCATAGATTCCTGCAAAATATTAGTCTCTTCTTGGACAGCGGAGACTTTCTCAATAAGTGCATTAATTTCGTAATTGTATTCATAATTCTCATAGCAATATCTAAGTATAGCAAAAATTTCAGGTCTGTAAATAGCATCATCAAAATTTTCACATGTTTTAAACAAAGATTCTATTTCATAAGCACCCATAAAAGCAACAAATTCTTCTATTTGTTCCACATCATAGTAATCATATATACCTTTAGCATAAGAAGCTAAGGTTTTATTATCATTAAATTCGCATGAAAAGTCAAGGTGTGGAGACTTCATCCTAGAGCAACAAGTATAATCATATCTCAAGCATAGTTCCCGAGCATACCAATACAACATATTAATTTGATCCCATAATAGCTTCCGTTTTTTTGTCGAGCGATAATCCCTAAAGTATTCACGTTGATCCAATATTACTCCCATTATAAAGTTGAATGGGGTTTTCTCAGGATTATCAAAGTAGTATATAATATCCCTCTCATAATGAGAATCAAGGGTTTTAGGAGTTACCCCATCCTCATGAGTAGCATGTACAGCTAATTTTTTTGATATTTTGCGTTCCATATCCATAACTAAAGATAGAGAACAACTAAGAACAGAAAATAAAAATTACTTAGTGATAAAGCAAACAAGCACACACGAGAATATTCACCCCACGCTATGACTCCCGAACAACGGCGCTTTAAAAAGGTCTTGATAACCCACAAGTATAGGGGATCGCAACAGTTTTCGATAAGTAAGAGTGTCGAACCCAACGAGGAGCTAAAGGTAGAATAAATATTCCTCAAGTTCTATCGACCACCGATACAACTCTTACGCACGCTTGGCGTTCGCTTTACCTAGAACAAGTATGAAACTAGAAGTACCTTGTAGGTGTGATAGGATAGGCTTGCAAGAAAGTAAAGAGCACGAAAATAAAACTAGGGGCTGCTAAGGTAAAGACACAACTAAAGTAAATATAGCGAGTGTGGAAAAGTGGTGGTAGGAGTTGTGGAATTATCCCTAGGCAACTGACTATGTTACTAGACCGGTAATCACTATTGCAATTCTATTTGAGGGAGAGGCATAAGCTAACATACTTTCTCTACTTGGATCATATGCACTTATGATTGGAACTCTAGCAAGCATCCGCAACTACTAAAGATTCATTAAGGTAAAACCCAACCATAGCATTAAAGTATCAAGTCCCTTTATCCCATATGCAAACAACCTACTTACTGGTCTGCGTGCTTCATCACTCCACGCCACCCACCATAAGCAAATCATAAACATATTGCAAACACTACAGCGGGAATCCCTTACGCTTGCGCGACATGGAGGGCACAATAGGACAGCACCAATAATTAAACATGCAATTCAAACCAATCATAGCAATTCATCAATCACCGATAGGACAACGAAAATCTACTCAGACATCATAGGATGGCAACACATCATCGGAAAATAATATGAAGCATAAAGCACCATGTTCAAGTAGAGGGTACAGCGGGTTGCGGGAGAGTGGACCGCTGAATATAGAAGGGGGAAGGTGATGGAGATGTTGGTGAAGATGACGGCGGTGTTGGTGATGATCGCGGTGATGATGATGGCCCCCGGCAGCGCTCCGGCGCCACCGGAAGCAAGGGGGAGAGAGGCCCCTTCTTCTTCTTCTTCTTCCTTGACCTCCTCCCTAGATGGGAGAAGGGTTTCCCCTCTGGTCCTTGGCTCCCATGGCTTGTGAGGGGCGAGAGCCCCTCTGAGATTGGATCTATCTCTCTGTTTCTGCGTTCTGCTTTTGCTCTGTTTCACCGTTTCGCGTATATATGGAGATCCATAACTCCGATTGGCCTGAAACCTTCACCGTGATTTTTTCCGAATATTAGCTTTCTTGCGGCAAAAGAAGAGCATCAACCGCCTTACAGTGGGCTCACGAGTAGGGGCGCACCTGGCGGTCGAGCGCGCCCTACCTCGTGACCACCTCGCACCACCGTCTCGCGTGGATTTTTCTTCCGAATTTTCCATATTTTCCAAAAATAAGCTCCGTCTGCTTTTATCCCGCTTGGACTCTGTTTGATATGGATATTCTGCGAACAATAAAACATGCAATGACATGTGAACTTGCACTGGCATCGGATCAATATGTTAGTCCCAAAAATAATATAAAAAGTTGCCAAAAAATATATGAAAGTGAATAATAATTGCATGGAACAATCAAAAATTATAGATACGACGGAGACGTATCAAGGCGCCCCAGTCCAACAAGGGGTGGCTGTCGGTGTCAAAACCGGCGGATCTCGGGTAGGTGGTCCCGAATTGTGCATCTAAGGAGGATGGTAACAGGAGGCGGGGGACACGGTGTTTACCCAGGTTCGGGCCCTCTCGATGGAGGTAATACCCGACTTCCTGCTTGATTGATCTTGATGTATGAGTATTACAAGAGTTGATCTACCACGAGATTGTAGAGGTTAAACCCTAGAGGCTAGCCTATGGTATGATTGTGTTTGTCCTACGGACTAAACCCTCCGGTTTATATAGACACCGGAGGGGGCTAGGTTTACACAAAGTCGGTTACAAGGGAGAAGATCTACATATCTGTATTGTCAAGCTTGCCTTCCACGCCAAGGAGAGTCCCATCCGAAAACGGGACAAAGTCTTCAATCTTGTATCTTCATAGTCCAACAGTCTGGCCAAAGGATATAGTCCGGCTGTCCGAGGACCCCCTAATCCAGGACTCCCTCAGTAGCCCCCGAACCAGGCTTCAATGGCGATTGTCGGATTTTGGGTTCCGGCAGACCTTTGAGGTTCGAACACTAGGGTGCGCGTGGAGATTCGCCCTCTACCTACATGTACCCCGCCGCCTCTCTAAGATCTAAGCTATGAAAGGAACAACACAAGAGACACAAGGTTTATATTAGTTCGGGCCACCGTTGTGGTGTAATACCCTACTCTAGTTTGTGGTGCGGTGGATTGCCTCTTAGGCTGATGGTGATGAACAATACAAGGAAGAACAGCCTCGCTAGGGTCTGTTGTTGGCCAGGGCGATGAACTGCTTGGAGGAGTTCAGTCACCTCTCTCTCTCTCTCTCTCTCTCTCTCTCTCTCTCTCTCTCTCTCTCTCTTCTCTTTGGATCCAGCTACTGATCCGATCCAGATGCCTCTACTATGGTGGCTAGCTCTACTTATATAGGCACAGGCCCTGGGCCTCTTCCCAAATATTGAGCGGGAAGGGCGCCAACAATTGGCCATTTTGAAGGGGAACATCTGGTACACTTATCCTGACTAAAGTTGGTCCTCGCCTCACAAAGGGTCCGTGGTGACGCCTTGCTTGGGCTCCACAATGACTTCCTTCCTGCCGCTGGGCTGGTCTTGGTCTTGTTGCACCGAAATGGACGCTTTGCTTGCTGCTCTCGCCTGCACTTGCTCCCTTTGCACCAAAGAGGAAAGGAGGACATCATGGGCGCCTCGCCCGGGCGCCTTGGTCGTCATGGCTTGCCTCATGGGCACTTCGTGAGGTACACCGCCTTGATTTCTCCGCCTCCTCACGAGCCAGCCTGATGAGGCCGTGCCTGAGGAAGCTCCCTGTCGTCCGCCCCGCGAGGCTTGGCCCCTCGGGAGGGTTGAGGGAGTCCTGGACTAATGGGTGTCCGGATAGCCGAACTATCATCACGGCTGGACTCCAAGACTATGAAGATACAAGATTGAAGACTTCGTCCCTTGTCCGGATGGGACTTTTCCTTGGCATGGAAGGCAAGCTTGGCAATACGGATATGTAGATCTCCTACCATTGTAACCGACTCTGTGTAACCCTAACCTATCCGGTGTCTATATAAACCGGAGGGTTTTAGTCCATAGGACGAACAACAATCATACCATAGGCTAGCTTCTAGGGTTTAGCCTCTACGATCTCGTGGTAGATCTACTCTTGTACTACCCATGTCATAAATATTAATCAAGCAGGAGTAGGGTATTACCTCCATCGAGAGGGCCCGAACCTGGGTAAAAACATCTTGTCCCTTGTCTCCTGTTACCATCCGCCTAGATGCACAGTTCGGGACCCCCTACCCGAGATCCGCCGGTTTTGACACCGACATTGGTGCTTTCATTGAGAGTTCCTCTGTGTCGTCACCGATAGGCCCGATGGCTCCTTCGATCATCAACAATGACGCAGTCTAGGGTGAGACCTTTCTCCCCGGACAGATCTTCGGATTCGGCGGCTTTGCACTGCGGGCAATTGCTTGGCCATCCGGAGCAGATCGAAGCTACTCCCCGCCATCGGTCAGATTTGGAAGTTTGAACTATACGGCCGATATCTGCGGAGACTTGATCTTCGACGCATTCGAGCCGCAGCTAAGCTGCAAGCAGACTGTCTCGATGGGCATGATCTAGCTCGCAACCAATAAAGGCTCTGAGGCCGCACTCAAAGATCCGCCCGACCCTTAATCCGGGCCGGATTCCCCGATCAAGGACGAGTGGTTGGACATCGCCTCGGGGGCTACGATCTCTACGGCGATTGAGCCGAACTCCATCCCTGTCCTTTGCAAAGACCTTGACTCTAGGGTGCCGGACCCCTTCCGGACTCCGACCCTCCGCCCGCCAATCAAATCCGATTGGGCGCGGACATGGAGTTCATCGCCGCGACATCTTTCAAAGACTCGCCTTTGGCGACATCCTGAACTCGCTAAAGTCTCTATCTTTATCCGGAGAGCCCTGCCTGCACTACGCATGTGAAGGTTGGGATACGGACGACAAAGAAATTCAACGCCCACCCACCACCCACTTTGTAGCCACTGTCGATGATTTAACCGACATGCTCGACTTGACCAAGACATCGACGGTATGGACGACGATGCCGGAGACGACCAAGACCCAGCGCCTATAGGGCACTGGAAGGCCACCTCGTCATATGACATATACATGGTGGATATCCCAAAAGATGGGAACGGCGATGGAACAACGGAGGATGACCCCTCCAAAAAGAAAACGAAGCACCGACGTTAGCGGCGCCGCTCTAAATCCCGCCACAGCAAAAACGGTGATTCCGGCACGGGAGATAATAACACCCCGGATAGTGCCGAAGACAAACCCCTCCAGCAGGACTCAGCGCAGGAGGAGGGAGAAGCAAGTCCGCACGACGTATGCGGCGAAGAGAGGTCAAGACGATAATTATGTGCCCCCTCCAAGATGAGGCAAGCCTCGACGACGATGAATTTGACGTACGCAGGATCCCACCAACAGGAGCGTTTCAAACGCAGTCTTATGGCCACGGCAAGCAGCCTCAAGAAAAGCAGCAACAAATTAGAGCTGACCAAGACCTGCTAGTGACAGATGGATCAAGTCCTTGCAGTCAAGAGTATGAACTCAAACGCCCCTCCAAAAACTACCCCAAACGCAGGCCGTTGCCTTGATCAGAGGAAGCACCCAAGTCACCAGCGTACGACATGGCAAACCGGCCACCTCGTGGCCGCGATAGAGAGCCTCTAGACCCTCCGCTCAAGCCGCACTCGACGCCGCTCAAAAATACCAGGGCACGGGAAAACGCGCCGGACTTGCGAGATATATTGGAGGATAAGGCAAAATATACAAGATCGATCTACAGATCGAGTGGGCGCCCAACGACGCGGGATGATTACCGTTACGCTGGATACAGAAACTCCGGCAGGGCCGAACACAATAGGCAAAGCTCATTTGAGCTGCGTCGTGATATAGCCCAATACAGAGGCGCCGCACACCCATTATGCTTCACAGATGAAGTAATGGATCATCAAATCCCTGAGGGCTTTAAACCCGCAAACATCGAATCATACGATGGTACCACAGATCCTGCGGTTTGGATCAAGGATTATCTCCCCCATATCCACATGGCCCGTGGTCATGATCTACATGCCATCAAATACCTCCCTCTCAAGCTTAAAGGACCAGCTCGGCATTGGCTTAACAGCTTGCCAGCAGAATCAATTGGTTGTTGGGAGGACCTGGAAGCCGCATTTCTTGATATCTTCCAGGGCACATATGTGCGACCACCAGACGCCGATGACCTTAGCCACATAATTCAGCAGCCGTAAGAATCGCCGAGCAATTCTCGACACGGTTCCTAACAAAGAAAAATCAAATCGTTGATCGTCCGGATGCATAGGCCCTTGCAGCCTTCAAACATAGCATCCGCGACGAGTGGCTTGCCCGCACCTAGGACAGAAAAGCCAAATCTATGGCAGCCCTCACAACCCTCATGACTCGCTTTTGTGCGGAGAGGACAGCTGGCTAGCTCAAGCAACAACTTGGCCAAACACCACGATAGTTCGGATACCAAGGACAGCAATGGCAGGTCACGCATAAATAAGAATAAGCGCCGATTAACGGCGATAATGTCAAGATACGACCGTCAATGCCGGATTCAGAGGCTCTAAACCCGGTCAGCGAAAGAAGCCATTCAAAAAAAATACCCAGGGCCCGTCCAACTTGGACAGAATACTCGACCGCTTGTGCGAGATACATGGCACCCCGGAAAAAGCAGCCAATCACACCAACAGGGATTGTTGGGTGTTCAAGCAAGCAGCAAGTTAAGTGCGAACTCAATGACAAGGGGCTGCATAGCGATGACGAGGAAGAGCCCGACGCCACCGAACAATAGAGGATGAAGGGTTTTCCCACACAAGTGCGGACGGTGAACATGATATACGCAACCCATATACCCAAAAGGGAGCGAAGCGTGTACTAAGGGACGATATGCGATGGAGCCACGCCCCAAAGTTCAACCCATGGTCTTCCTGCCCGATCACCTTCGATCAAGGGACCACCCTACTAGCATCCGTCACGGCGGTTTCGCGCATTGGTTCTTGACCCAATTATCGACGGATTTCACCTCACCGAGTCCCGATGGACGGCGGCAGCAACTGAACCTGCTTTATCGTGATACAAATGCACAAAATGGGCATAGACCCTCAAGGATTAAACCTAAAAGACGACCTTAAAGGCGTCATACCGGTGTAGAGGCCAATTGTACAGGCTCGCTTACACTCAAGTGGTCTTCGGATCCCCGGATAACTTCCGAAGAAAAGAGTTAATCTTCGACATAGTCCCGTTCCGCAGCGGCTATCACGCACTGCTTGGACGAACCGCATTTACAAAGTTCAATGCGGTGCCGCACTACGCATACCTCAAGCTCAAGATGCCAGGCCCTCGAGGAGTAATCACGGTCAATGGAAACACCGAACACTCTCTCCGAACGGAGGAGCACACGGCGGCCCTCGCGGCGGAGGTGCAAAGCCGCCTCTCACGGCAATTCTCTAGTCCGGCCACTAAACTTTCGGACACTGCCAAGCACGCCCGGAGTAACCTACAACAAGACCGCTTGGCACGATTCAAGCACGCATAGCAATCCGGCCCCAACCCCAGCCCTCGCGAAGTTGCGAAGATAAAGATTACGCTGCATATAACTACGCCCGAGATACCATGGGCATAAGGGAGGGGCACGACCACGCACGCCAAGAATGCGGCTCGACCGCACTGTGGGCCCCGATTGTGTCATTCTTTTCTTCTTTCTTTCCTTTTTAGGACTCCATTTTCCGTAAGTCCCGTCCGCACTAGAATCGCCGAACTCACGATGCAACAGCCAGGGAAGCGTAAGCTACGCCGAGTGTTCAGGTGGTCCCTATTACGAGCATTATACCTGTTTTACATACCATCCCGCAGATTACCCCCGAGGGGGACATGTTAGATAGTCCCATCCCTTGCTTATCGCACTATTTGTATCGCTCGCTTTCATTGCAGTACCTTTTGAATAAACAATACATAGCTTTTGCCTATTATTGCACTCCTTTCTTTATCTATATATATGTTCATTTCATGACATGTTGCACCCAGACACTTTGGTACGGCAAATACACCAGGGCTTAAGTACCCCAAAATTATGGTGTGATAAGTCCAACACTTTCACAAGTGCGGCACCCTAACTTATAGCATTATATGAATCGGCTCGAATCATGTCTTGGGTGAATAGTTGGGTTTGCCCGGCCCCGTGTTTTGGTACCTTACGTTCCGCTATATCGGCTAAGGTAGCACCGGAGAACCATCGCGATTGTGCCCCGCTTGAGCTGGGTCGAGCACCTCGATGGAGAAAGCTAAACTGACCGCCATGATAGGGCGAGAGCCGGTCGCTGTTCGAGAGGTTTTTCGGTCCCTAAAGACTTATGCCGCTTAGAGCGAGGAACCGGAGTTGTCCGCCAAGGCGTGATAGCGCCTCAACTCGGTCTTCCGAATACTAGGGGCTCACCAAATTTAAAATTATAGAATTCTATGGCTAAGTGAGAGTGTTCAAGCATTATAAGTCTGGTTGCCTTGCTTCGTTGCGCTGAGCGCCTCCTAGATGGACCCAAGAATGGGAACAAGAGTGCTCAAGTTTATCCCGAACACCCCAAAGACTGTGGCATGGGGGCTGAAGCCAACGACTTGCCATCTCTCAAATTTGATAAACGGCCGCATGAAGGTAATATTTTAAATTAACAAGCGTTGCTTAGCGATATGAACAAGTTTTCAGCGCATGTGATAACAAATGCGAGTCTATTCAAAATTACATCTTTGGAGCACTCATCCGCTATTCGGCGGGCACCCTTCAGAGGCCCTCATAGTACATTTCAGCGCATGATGCTCCTTGCCCTTCGGTGGCCCATCTGTCACAAGCTTCTCCGCATCCAGCTTGCCCCAATGCACTTTAGCACGGGCAAGGGCCCGACGGACACCTTCAATACAGACGGAGCGCTGATGACTTCAATCCGTGGACAAGCGCCCACCAGCCGCCGCACCAAGCCGAAGTAGCTCCTAGGCATGGCCTCCAATGGCCACAGCCGAACTATGAGGCCCTTCATGGCCTGTTCGGCGACCTTGTGCAGCTCGACCAGCTGCTTTAGCTGGTCGCTTAGGGGCACGGATGTCCGCCTCAAAGATATTGAGACCGGAACACCTTCTCCGTTGAGCTCCCCTCCTTGGCACGATAGAATGCGGCAGCATCAGACACACTACGGGGCAAATCTGCGAATGCTCCTGGAGAGCTCCGAATCCGGGTAAGTAATAGGTAATTCACTTTCACATGCTTGCTTTGCATAAAGAATGCCTTACCCGCCGCTATCTTATTTAATGATTCAATTTCTTGGAGGGCTTTTTGGGCCTCGGCCTTAGCAGCTTTGGCACTCTCAAGAGCCGAGGCAAGCTCGGACTCGTGTTCGAGTCACGCCCAAACCCTCGTGTTTTTCCCACGAGAATCTGGAGCTCTTGCCGCATTCTCCGCCAGCTGCGCCCCCCTTTCTCTCGCTCGGTGCGCTTGCAGCCACTTTGTTTTCGCCACGGACACCGCTTCTTCGTGGTCGCCACCTCGCTCGTGGGCCCCTGAAGTACCCATGTTATTCCTGTTATTTTTGCAACCAAACCTGTCTATAAGGTATTTCTTTAATAAGGTACTACTTACCTTCCTTGTCCTCGAGCTGCTTCTTGGCTTGGCCGAGCTCGTTCTCGGACCGCCGAGGCTCGCTTCAATGCATTGACCTCCGCAGTCAAGGCGGCAGAGGTCAAGCAGCGCAGCCTGCATTCCCATATTGACATCCTTATGTTAGACTCCTCAGATATATTTTTAGATCCTTAGTCCGGATTTTCTTTCCAACAATCGAACTAAGCATCGTGGGCTACCGTCTATGCGCTAATATTTTTACATATTCTAAACTTACCTCAAAGCCTCGTTAGAAGGCTGGTACAGCTTCGTCAGCCCGCTTGACGGATCGAATCGTCCGGATCACCGCACTCATAACAAAGGCGGTGTTCTCCTCGATGGAGGCGCTTATTAAGCGCCCAGAAGCTATCCGTGCCTTCGTTGGGCGGAGGACACCGGCCTTACCCTTCTTACGAGGGACCGCTTGTCGGACTCGAACCACTGAAGTTCCGCATGGAGTCCGGACAAGGGTCGGGCTTAGAGCCCCGGGGTCTTGCCCCCACGCTCTCGAGTCCGGAGGTCGCCTTGTGCCTCTCCACGCCACCTCCTCTGACCAGGCCCCTTGGGGCGCCACCTCAGCGTCGTCCGCAGCGTGAGGCGAGGAGGCGGTCAGCAAAGTACTCTCCATTTCGACGAACCTGTGGACCCGCCGTCGGTTGCTAGATCGCTCTTGGGCGGGCTGTATGATTGTTCGACATTAGAGAACACTATGCAATAATGAAAAGCCATGGCTATCCGGACACTTACGATCTCGCCAGGGCTTGGCCTTGTTGGCCAATCCTCGCTCGCCGTTGTCGATGTTGGTGGAGAAGTCCGGAGGAAGGGTTCTTCCTTTCTTGACCTCCGCCCTCCCCGCTTAGGGCGGCCTTCCTTTTCCTCTCCTCTTCGCCGGGGAGAAGCTTTTTTCCTCCTCCTCGCCCTCGGGAGAAGATTCTGCTTCAAATCTGACAAGACTCGCGCCGGGGAGCTCCTTCGAGTTCCCGTGGCCTCCTTCTTGGCCTTCTTCTCCGGATCACATGGGTGCCGAGCCAGCAGCCCCGTCAATCGGGCGTCCGCTGGTCTTCCGCAAAGGAGCCGGACAAGTTAATCTGTCCGGACGCCTTCAGCCATCCTGTCAAAGATTAGGGAGTTTTAGATC
This sequence comes from Aegilops longissima, assembly GCA_021605205.1. Lineage (NCBI taxonomy): Eukaryota > Viridiplantae > Streptophyta > Magnoliopsida > Poales > Poaceae > Aegilops > Aegilops longissima. Next base: position 131,105,660 of record CM038678.1, read on the forward strand.
CCACAAAGAGTCGGGCCTATGAAAAAGATTCCCGTAAAGGGTAAAATAACTTACCTCGCCGGCTTGACGCCGCGAGCTGTATCCGCGATCTTTGTTAGCGGATGCTGGGGCTTGAATGCCCTTGAACTGCCCCTTCCAGGCGTCTTCGTACGTAGTGTCGAAGAGCCGGTTCAAGGTTTGGTGTTGTGCCGGATCGAACTCCCACAAAGTGAAGGCCCGTTGTTGGCATGGGAGAATCCGGCGGATGAGCATCACCTGGATTACGTCGACAAGCCTAAGATTCTTGTCCACCAGGTTTCGGACGCATGTTTGGAGTCTGGATAGCTCGTCCGAATTCCCCCATGTCAGTCCCGTCTCTTTCCATGACGAGAGCCGTTTGGGGAAGCCAGATCTGAATTCGGGGGCCGCCACCCGTTCGGGGTCGCGTGGCTCGGTGATGTAGAACCACCCCGATTGCCACCCCTTTATTGTCTCCACAAAGGAGCCCTCCAGCCATAGGACTTTGGCCATCTTGCCAACCATGGCGCCTCCGCACTCCGCTTGACGGTCGCCCACTACCTTCGGCCGGACGTTGAAGATCTTCACCATAAGCCAAAGTGGGCTGGATGCAGAGGAAGGTTTCGCACACCACGATGAACGCCGAGATGTTGAGGATGAAGTTCGGGGCCAGTCGTGGAAGTCCAGGCTGTAGTAGAACATGAGCCCCCAGACAAATGGGTGAAGTGGAAAACCTAGTCCGCGGAGGAAGTGGGGGAGAAACACCACCCTCTCATGGGGCCTGGGGGTTGGAATGAGCTGCCCCTCGTCGGGAAGCCTATGCGCGATGTCGCCGGACAAATATCCGGCCTCCCGCAGTCTTGTGATGTGCCCCTCCGTGACGGAGGAAGCCATCCACCTGCCTCCCGCTCCTGACATGGTTGGAGAAGGTTGAGGCGGGATGTGCGGACTTGGGTGCTGGAGCTCGAGTGCGCGAGAATGGATGAGCAAAGAAGGAAGAAGGCGTAGGTGAAAAGGTGGATCCTTATCCCCTTATATGGACGGACGAGGCTATGCGTCCCCCACCAGCCTGGTAAAACTCGCTTATCTCCCAAGCGTCGTAATCAATGGCGCGGATGGCTTACCCACGTCCATATTGATGAGAATCCTGGAATAAGGCGGCACGATCTATGCTTTGATAAGACGTGCCAGGGAAACCGCCTCGCTAAACGCGCTAAGGTGGAACGGTAAAAAATGATTCATATAAAGGCCTGGCGCGGTGTGATGTCACGCCACGGAATACGCCGCAGATCTGTGCAAAAGTTATTCTCTATGGTGGTATGTGGAACTTGTTTTGCAGAGCTGGACACTATCCTGGTGTTCAAAACCTTCTATGAAGTATTTGGAGGAGGAACCCGCCTCGCAATGCCGAAGACAATCAACGCGCCGGACTCGTCGTCATTGAAGCCTGGTTCCGGGGCTACTGAGGGAGTCCTGGACTAAGGGGTGTCCGGATAGCCGAACTATCATCACGGACGTACTCCAGGACTATGAAGATACAAGATTGAAGACTTCGTCCCGTGTCCGGATGGGACTTTTCCTTGGCGTGGAAGGCAAGCTTGGCGATACGGATATGTAGATCTCCTACCATTGTAACCGACTCTGTGTAACCCTAACCTATCCGGTGTCTATATAAACCGGAGGGTTTTAGTCCATAGGACGAACAACAATCATACCATAGGCTAGCTTCTAGGGTTTAGCCTCTATGATCTCGTGGTAGATCTACTCTTGTACTACCCATGTCATCAATATTAATCAAGCAGGAGTAGGGTATTACCTCCATCGAGAGGGCCCGAACCTGGGTAAAAACACCGTGTCCCTTGTCTCCTGTTACCATCCGCCTAGACGCACAGTTCGGGACCCCCTACCCGAGATCCGCCGGTTTTGACACCGACAAGGGTCTTGAGCTTGTGTTGGCGAAGATGGGCCATGATGGGCCCCCCTTTGAGCCACGCCGGGCAGCAGTGCAAGTCTGGGACCCCTGCTCCTGTAACGCCGACAGAGCCCCTGGCCCAAGGCGCGCCTGGCTTGGCCGAGCAGAGATGCGAAGGGCAGGTGAGCGCCATGGGTCTTAACAGCCTGCGGCCTTGGGCGCCAAGGTGGCGGTTGATTGACGTATGGCTCCTGCCCCCACGACGCCTTGGTGTCTACCCGAATTGACAAGTCCCTGCATGCAAAGCGGGTCATGATTACCTGCGATCGTGGTGGTCGGCGGTTGGCCTCCTCTGGCTTTAAGTACGGAATGGTGCGCGCTCCTCTGGTCCATCTCCTCTTGCTTCTTCTTCTTCTCCATGGCTCCGCCGAAGAGGTTCTCGGCCGCGGAGAAGGGGAAGGCTCACCAGGTGGAGCCTGACTCTCCCCCGCCCAAGCGCGGTCGAGGCCGTCCTCGCAAACACCCTGTGGCTCCCGTGGTGGCTCCTCGCGGTCGTGGAGGTGATCTCCTGCACGGTGGCGGGCGGCAGGCCGCTGCAGGGGGCGCGCACGACCGCTGCTGACCCCCCTAGGCCGCTTCCACTGCAGAGGTGCTGCCGAGTTCGCTAGTGGTCAACGGAGCCGACCGCACCCGGCTCCAGCCTTCCTCGCCTCCTAGGCGAAGCTTCTGGCTGGTGCCCGGGCGGCCTCGCTTCAGCGGATGGTTGCCGCAGCCGGGCCTCCTGGCTTCACCGAGGTCTCGCCACTGAGCTCGACCTGACCCAAGGGCCGGCAAACGCTTGCCTGCAAGGCGGTGTCCGAGCCGACGGTGCACCTTGCACTTTAAGTTCGACGGCGACGCCACCCTCTACATGAGGGTGTTTGGGGAAGATGGTCGCCACGCTGGGTGCTGCCCTGAGAACGACGACCGCGGCCGTGGGTCCAGTCCCAGCGACGATGAAGACGACAGCTGCTGCTGGTTGGCGACGCCGGGGCCCGCTGCTTTGACGACTCTTCTTCGGGCAGCGGCTCCTCCAAATGTGGCCGCGACCAGCCTCCTGCCACCGCCACTGGATGGGAGGTGGCGGTCCGCCTGGGCTGTCTCACCCCGGTGAAGCACGAGAGAGAGTCCGCCTGAGCTCCGGAGGCAGTCCGAGTCTCCCATGAAGTTGGTGTCAAAGCAGCCACACCTGCTTTTGTTCTTTTTCCTTTCCCGCATGTAAAAGACAAGAGGGTAGGTCGCTGCATGCAGCTTGGACTATTGCCAAGCACTATCGATCGCTCGCTTATCTCAAGATATTGCCTTTGTGCTACACGTCACAAGATAGAAATTACTTAACTCGGGGCGCCTGCCAGATCCTCGCCTCCGAGGCCGAGGCCTCACCGAACGCCTCATGCCCCAAGTAGGGTTAGTCTAGAGAGGTAGCTCCTGCCTCGGGCGGTGGAGGCGACTCACCCAGTCCCGTGGTTCAGGTCAGGGTGCCCGTGGGGCATGGACTGAGGGGTGCTCCTCAGTGGACCCGGTAGGGAAAACCTCGAACGACAAGGGCAGAAACACTGGGCGCTTGCTGCCCTCGCGAGACCTAGCGAGAGAAATCGAGGTAGGAGGGCTTAAAGGTCAAGAGCCACAAATCAAAGCGACAACAGCTTCAATAAAACTTCAAATGAGATTGAACAAGCCAATCATGAAAGCAATGAAAAAGCCGTCTCGCACCTAATCTAGTCTTTGACGCCTTCTCACCAAGGAGCTAAGTGCTGCCACTGGGCGTGGAGGAGCCCTGTGGCCCGAGACCGCGCCTGAGACTCCGGGCGTGTACAGCCCCAACTCATTATTATGTGAGAGGTCACCAAGGCGAAGCCTACAGCATTGGCCTTCTTCAGTGCCCGGCCTTCTTGGGGGAGTGCTTCACGGCATTGGCCCTCTTCACAGCCTCCTGGCCTTTTCCCAAAGGATAGTTTCACAGCATTCTTCTTCTCACGTGCCTGGCCTTTCCGTAAAGATAGCTTCACAGCATTCGCCTTCATGTGCCTGGGCCTTTCCAAAGATCTCTTCACGTGCATTCGCCTTCTTCATGTGCTCTAGGCCTTTTCCGTAAAGATGGCTTCATTGCATTCGCTTCTTCATAGGCTCGGGCCTTTCAGGTAAACCTCCTGCAGCCGGATGTTCCACGCGCTCGGACTGCACTTCTCCCGAGTCTCCAAGCGCCAAGCCGGGTTCGAAACATGAACAACCTTGAATGGGCCCTCCCACATGGGAGAGAGCTTATGCAGCCCTCCCCGAGAGAACCTACCGAGCACGAGGTCCCCACCTCAAGGGTTCTCGAGCGGATGTTGCGGCAAAGGGTATCATCGCAGTTGCTTGCCGGGTACTCGCCGCAATATAGCTTTCGACGATGCTCCTCCCCAAAGACAAGGTCCGCCCCCGTGATGGCGCCCCGCCGCTGCCGAACGCCAGACCGTGTGGAACGACGATGACTCGTGAGAGGGAGAACCGCTTCGCCCATAGACCAGAAGAACGGGTCTTCCGTTGGCTTGGTCACGCCAGGCGGATGGACCACAAAGACGGATCGAAGCTCGCCGATTCAACCTTCCGCCGCAGCCTCCGGCTTTTCTTGAATGTCTCGGTTTTGAGGCCCCTCGACCTTCTCTGTTGGCCCGCAAGGCTTGGCCGCTGTTCGGGTGCGCCACCAAAGCGTAAAGTATATCTGCTGCTCCTGTGTTAGCACAAGATGTTTTGAAGAGGTTATCGTGAATCGCGAACCGCTGTCGGTGATGATGCGGTTCGCACCCAAATCGCTCACGATGCTCCTTGATTTAACTGGACCGCAGGATCTGCGGGATGGTGCGGACGGCTTCCACTTCAGCCCACTTGGTGAACTTGTCCACGGCGGCATAGAGGTAGCGATAGCCTCGGGCGCCGAGGAAACGGGCTCAGATATCCAGCCCCTGCATCGCGAATGGCCACGAGAGGGGTATAGTTTGCGCACTCTGGCCGGCCGATGGATTTGTTGGCATGGAATTGGCAGGCCGCAAGCTTTCACTAGTTCGACGGCGCGTTGAGTGCAGAGGCCAATAGAAACCGCCCGAATGCCTTGCCCATTTAGGGTTCATGAAGACGCAGTGATGCCCGTAGTCTCCACCGTATATCTGCCAGCTTCTTTTCCCTTGCTCCTCGGAGATGCAGCGAGAGCAACACATCATTTGATCGCCCGATAGAGCTTCCATCCTGATGCAAGACGCCGTGGCTTGCCGCGCCATTACGCCCGCCTCCTCCTCCTCTTCTTCGGCAGGTCCCTTGCTAATAACTCCGAGCTCGTGATCCAAAGACCTCCCGAGGCTCCATCGCCGGGAGTGCCGCTCCCCGAGGCCGGGCCACGCATCGGGCCCGAGGCAGTGGTCGGGGAAGCCTCCCAGGCTGCGCCTGCTTGATAGTGCTGGCATGGCCGAGGGCTTGAAGAGCCGCCGAACACGCCAGTTCCCGAGGCAACCGCCTGATGCCCGCTTATGGCGTCGCTGCCTCCGATTGGTGCGACAAGGGCACATGCTGCACTCCAACCCCGTGAGCTGCTTTCTCCATCCTGCTGGACCTCCGCAAGGTAGGCTTCCATGTGCTCATCTTTTGGCTCTGACAACCTTGTTGGAGAAATTGACGAGGAGCTGCGAATCGCCTTGATGGTAAGGCGCTCACCCCTAGGGGCAGCCGCGCCTTCAAGCCCGCTTATTAGACCTTCATACTCCGCTATGTTGTCGGAGACCTTTTCACCTTGCCGGAAACAGAGCTGCACAAATGAGTAGAGCTTGTCCCGAGGGGAGATATGAGCACCGCCCCAGCCCCACACCATGTCCTGAGAACGCCCCATCAAGTGCATGACCCAGCCTTCCGGTGCTTCGCTTCCTGGGAGAGGGACTGATTCGCCGGCCTTGAGGCCCGGTGCCTCACCATTCTGCCACTAAACCGCTTAATGCGCCCCTTGATGACTCTGGTCATGCTGAATTCGAGCTGAAACGCTTTGTGTCAATGTTCCACTCAAATACCCTTCCGGCTGAGGTAGGGCTCCCGAGCACCCTTTCCAAGGGGTATGCCGAGACGACCTTGATGGGGTGGCCCTCAAAATAGTGCCGCAGCTTGCGCGAGGCCACCAATAGCGAGGAGGAGTTTCGAGGCATGGGGTACCGCCTGCGGCCCCGCAACACCGCGGCTGATGAAGTATACTAGGTGCTCAATGAGGTTTGGGGCACCAGCAGCCGGGCGCCTCCGGGGACCGTGGCGCCTCGGGCGATGGAGCCCAGAGGCTGGTAGTCCTGGGAGGGACCTCTTCCGCCCCCAGGTGCTCCCCGCAGTTGACTGATCCTTCTCACCGTGGTAGTGGTTTCTCAGTGGGTCTTCCTTGTTCATGCTTCACGACTGGCTGCTGCTGTGGTTTTGGTTTGACGCCTTCCCTAACTCCACCAAAGCTGCGCTAGCAGAGTAGGGAGGGCGGCGCAGGTAGAGCACTGTGGGGTTCCTCAAGGGCGGGGGCCACCATGACCGGAGGGCTGGTCAGCACCTCTGAGATCTTGAAACGCCTTGTCGGCCTCTTCACCCATTCAAAGGGTCCTTCCTTTTCATTAGCTGGAAGAAAGGCAGCGCTGCCCCTAATCTGGAGATGAAGCGCCTAGCGCAGCCATGCGCCCAAAGGAGCTTCTCAGATTTCCTAAGGGTCTTTGGCAGGCTCATGTCCTCGAATCGCCTTGACCTTTTCTCGGGTTAGCCTCGATGCCTCGATGGGATACGAGGAAGCCTGTGAGCTTGCCCGAGGGGACTCCAAACACACACTTCTCCGGTTGAGGCGAGGTTCACCGCACGAGGCTCGCAAGGTTTCTCTAGGTCTTGTATCAGGCTTCATCCTCCCGAGACTTCACCACAATGTCATCGACGTAGCCTCAACATTCTTCCCCGAAAGGCGGACCAAAGGTGATGTGCATCAGTCACCGGAAGGTCGCTTCGCGCTGGCGCAGCCCGAACGGCATGCACGTAGCAAGACACCCCACACGGGGTCGAAAGCTGTCTTTTCCACGCCTTCTACCGCCATCTTGATCTAGTGATACCCGAGAAGGCATCCAAGAAGCATAACAGGTCGCACTCACGTGGAATTGACGATCCGGTCGATGCGAGGGAGCGGAATGGATCTTGGCATGCCTTGTTGAGGTTGGTGAAGTCACACACATGCGCTCCTTCCCTCCCTTCTTTGGTACGATGACAGGTTGGCCAACCAATCCGGATACCGACTCGCGAATGACCCCGGGCGGCTTCTAGCTTACGGGTCTCCCGGACGATGAAGGCTTGCTTTTCAAAGGACCGCCGCCGCTTCGCTTCACGGGCGACATTGGGGCACACGGAGGTGATGCTCTATTACGCCTCTTTGGGATCCCCGCCAACTGATCGGGCTCCTGTGCGAATACCTTCTTGTTTGCGCTGCAGAACTTGACCAGGCCTTCTCCCGCCGGGCTCGAGGTTGGCGCTTATGGTGAAAGTGGCGGCTGGACCCGGCCTCGCCGACGGGTATTTGCTTGGTCACCGCTTGTCTTGGGTGAACAACTCTTTCTTCTTAGTTGGTGCAGCCCTTTGGCTCAGGGTCCCCGCCGGGCGGGCTGCACTGGCGCCGCCTGCCTTGAAGGCAAGCTTGAGCACGCTGCAGCAGCGATCTCCGGTGTCCCCTGCACGGTGAGGACGCCTGTTGCTCCCGAGCATCTTCATGAGGTTGTACGTCGTGAGTCGCGCCATGAACTGGGCTGGCTGGGTAGCCGAGGATGGCGTTGTAGGGGAGGCCGATGGGGGCGATGTCAAAGTCGGCCAGCTCCATGCGGAAGTTGTCGTAGGTGCCAAAAGTTACCGGGAGCTGGATCTGTCCCAATGAGCTGGATGACCCGCCCCCGACGCCCGAGAAGGGCCGGCTGGGCTGCAGCCTCTCCCGGGGTATGAAGAGGAGGTTGAAGGCCTCAACTGAGAGCACGTTGAGGCCCGCGCCACCGGCCGATGAGAGTCCCGTGACGGCCACTGGCAGATGGTGGGGTGCACAGATGGGGAGGCACCCGAGCAAGCCGAGTTGAAGGGGTGGTCCTCCGAAACAAGGTCGATGGTCTTGGGGTCCGACCGTCCCTGGGGCTCCCTACCATGCGGAGGCGGCACCAACCCATGGATGAACGGCTTGACGTGGTGATTTGAGGGCGGGCGCCATGAGCCGCCTCAGAGAGCTGCGACGACCGGGCGCCTGACGCAGCGGATGGGTGAGGAAGAGACCGCGGAGCTTTTCCTAAGAGGCCACGGAGGCCGGGCCGAAGGTGGAGCAGCCACGCGCGCTGAGCGCCGGGTGAGGGCCATGGGAAGCTGGCCATGACCTGCTGCCACCCTCAGCCGAGGACGGCCTCCTTACGCCAAAGAGAAGACCATCGGATCGGCCGACACAGCTTGTAGCGAGGCGGCTGCTGCTCAGCTTGAACTTGTCCGCCACCGCACCTGCAGTAAGGCCGCCAGGCTCGAGCCTCGGCCTCGGCTACAAGGCCGCTGGCGGCCGAGGCGGGCGCGCGGCTGCTCATCGCGAGGTGGGTCGCGCGGTGGCGGAGAACCCCAAGACCCCTACCGGGCGCGCTAAATGTCGGATTTCGGTTCCGCAGACTTTGAGGTTCAAACACTCTGCGCGCAAGGAGGTTCTTCCTCCACCTACCTGCACTTCGCCGCCTTGCTAAGATCTAAGCTATGAAAGGAACAACACAAGAGACACAAGGTTTATACTAGTTCGGCCACCGTTATGGTGTAATACCCTACTCTAGTTTGTGGTGTAGTGGATTGCCTCTGGGCTGATGGTGATGAATATTACAAGGAAGAACAGCCTCGTGAGGGTCTGCTTCTGGCCAGGGCGATGAACTGCTGGGAGGTTCCGCCTCCGTCTCTCTCTCTCTCTCTCTCTCTCTCTCTCTCTCTCTCTCTCTGATCCACCACCGATGATCCAGATGCCTCTACTATGGTGGCTAGCTCTACTTATATAGGCAGAGGCCCCGGCCTCTTCCCAAATATTGAGCGGGAAGGGCGCCAACAATTGGCCATTTTGAAGGGGAACATCTGTACACTTATCCTCGACTAAAGTTGGTCCTCACCGTCAAAGGGTCTCGTGGTGATGCCGCTTGGGCTCCATAATGACTTCCTTCCCGCCGCTATTGGTCTTGGTCTTGTTGCACCGAATGGACGCCTTTTGTTTGATGCTCGGTGCATGCGCTTGCTCCTTTGCACCAAAGAGGAAAGGAGGACATCATGGGCCGGCGCTCACCGGGCGCCTTTGGTCGCTATGACTTGCCATACATGGGCACCTCGTGAGGTACCCCGCTTTGATTTCTCCGCCTCTCGCGAGCCAGCCTAATGAGGCTGCTACCGAGGAAGCTCCTCGTCAGTCCGCCTCATGAGGCTTGGCCTCGCGAGGGTCTTGAGCTTGTGTTGGCGAAGATGGGCCATGATGGCCCCCCTTGAGCCACGCGCTGGGCCGCAGTGCAAGTCCTGGGACCCCTGCTCCTGCAACACCGACAAATATGAGTCCGCCGCAGATTGTCTTCTTGCATTGCAAGGCGGGTTCTTCCCAAATTTAAGTACTGCTGAGTAGTGTCCGCTTCCTCATAAATGTTGCACTCCTTGGCTTCCGGCCTAATAATGGCTATCTTCCACGGTCGAGCCAATGCAGAAGCCGTGGCATTTTTACATTTGCCACCCTAGCCATGCGAAAATCGCCTATTAAAGAGACGGGATTCTCAGATCCAGATCACACCATCCTCCTCGGGCGTAGTATCCACCGAGCGCTCGAAAAAATCCATTCCAACATGGCCGGCCATCGCAGCTCCTCCTCTCGCCTCCCGTGAGCCCCAAGACCGTAATTGAAGAAGTGTTCTGTCCCCACAGCCCAATTAGTAGAGTTACGACCTGTGGATTTCTCCTCCAACAGATATGGTCCCCTGCTCGAGCCGGCTCGCCACCTATAATGGCGGGGAGCAAGCGGAGAGCTTTCCCAACCCATCCATGGGGGAGTGGGTATGCCTTGTCCCTTATTAAGAGGGCTTGATTCCCAATTCATCCGCTCTTCATGGGCTCCTCGGAGTTCTACGGCCTCCAACAAGATAATTTCACCCCGCCCATATTACACATCGCTGGTTGTCTCCCTTTGCGAGCTGTTTCTGGGCTGCGAAGCTCATTTTGAGCTATGGAAGAGGCTATTCTGCCTCGTACCCCGTACACAGGAGGGTTCAATTTACCAAGTGGGCGGAGGCGAAATATGGTGCATCGCCGGGACCGAATACATGTCCAGTACTCCGAAGAAGACATCCAAAGACTGGCCTTCGGAGTGGTTTTATATGGAGGACGTCCCCCTTCCGGACCCTATTCGGATGGGCCTTCCTGAGTTTGACAATGCTCCCCTGAAGAAACGCTGCAGCTAGCACCCTCGGAGCCCTCAGGAGGAAGATAAAGGGGAAGTCCTTTACCTGATGGGTCGGATACAGATGTTGGCCCAGTCAGGATTGACATTAATCGAAGTTATGTCAATATGTATAATGCGGGGGGTGCAGCCACTTCAATATCGGGGCAACCCATGTGGCACTTCAACGGAGAAGATGATGCCACCAATCGCTACCGTAAGGGACCGTACTCGCCGCCGCTTAGCAAAAATTCTGTCCGATTTGTACAAAGGAGAGGAGGAGGAGTTCATCCAAGATCAAGCCACGGATGGATTCTCCATGTACAACCCTCCAAGCTGGGTGAGCTGCTACTTTTACTCCCCGACCTTCCCGCATTCTTTGTCATAAATACTTACCTTGCTATTTCATAGCAGTGAGCTGCGAAAAGTCGTGAGGGAGGTCCACAGCCCGCCTCCACAACCCGAGGACCCTAACTGGCCTCGACCCCGGACTCAAGAGGATCCTGACATATTTGTGGAGCTGATTGACAGGACGCTCTATCAATTGAGCTGTGATGATGCCATGGTGGCCATCGAGCCGATTATCCCGACTACTCACCGTGATCGCATGTAAGTAAAACCGAGTCCCAACTTCCGAGAAGGATCCTTTTTTCTGCACTTCACCTACCGCACACATATGGTGTCTTACAGGAAGGCCCGGGACGCCATACCAACCCGCAGGACTTACCAACAAGGCACCAAGCCGGTAGGCTTAAAAGGAAGGCGGTCAGACTGAGACGCCGTCGCAGAGGTATGAAAGAGAACCCCGCTCCATGGTGGTCATCTTTTAAAACATAATAACGCCCATGTCTCCTAGTAGGAAAAACGCTCGCCGGACTATATCCGGAGAGGTTGCCGGTCACGCCTCCACCAGTCGGGCTCCAGAGCCGGACTTAAAGGCGGACGCTAACATGGGGCCAACGCCAGAGGTTCCTCCTACAGAGGATGCGGATAGGCTATCCGCTACAAATTCCAAAGTGGAGAGCGCCGTGCCGCATCTTCGGACGCTTGTTTCTCCCAAGAGGCGCTCAATGCCTTCAACTCAGAGACGCAGACATCCGAAAGCAGCTCAAATGGTCTTGCTAGAGCTAATGGACCAAGATGTAAAGGATATACGGGTAAGGAAATCTAATAATTATGTATATCAAGAGTCTCGAGACTTGAAACAGTTGACACAACTGATTTAAGGATCATTATTTTTGTAGGTTCTTATGGAGAAGAATACCCAATTGTCTCAAGAGCTGGAAGAGTGCAAAGACCATCTACGGGCCGCAGTTGCCGCAATGAAGGAGTCCGAGAAGGCCCCCTCTGGTACCACTTGTCTCTAAAAAAGATTGACATGTACTGGTTAGTATGCGGCATGCATGCAAATCTAACAATAGATTCTGCAGATGATCTCGGGGTTAATCCGGGGGTAGTGCAAGGGGATGAGCAACATGCTCAATGACAGCTTAAAGGTCATGAAGCTTAAAGGTGTTAAGGCAGAGAAAACGATTCCAAGATGCCAAGATCCAACTGATCGTTGAACCGAAAGATGTTCGCCTAACTTGTCAATTCGTAGAAGGAGAATAAGAGGCTTTGACGCCATTTTTAGTGAGTGCTTGAACGAACTTTTATTGAGTTCGTGAAGAAACCGCTAATGTGAGTTATATTTGTAGGTACACGATGTGTCGCCCTGCAGAGGAAATGCCCGGTCTGCAGTGATCTTCTACTGTAGCTCTCACAATCGCACAAACAAGTTTGGGTGTGATGCATGGCATCGCTTAAGCCTTGGGCTATCCGCCTCGCCAGAGGCATGGGAGAGCTTATTGAGAAGCTCAAGGGAGCGCGCGGCGCTCCGATTATGGAAGATATCAGCCTCGCCGACAAGGTGCGTAGGGAAGCCTGGGCCATGGTGAAGACGCGATATACCAAGGCTGACCCAACCACATGGCCGAGGTCGCACTGTGTGGGCCCGGCGGGAAAGAGATCCCGCCACTTGGTGTATGACCAAGTAGAATTAGCCGCAAAGTATTCCTAATAGGATTGTAGGCTAGATAGCCTGCGTTGATGGTATAGAAGAAAATTTTAGTCACCTAAGTGATCGTGGTACTTCAATTGACATATATCGTCTCTAGTCGGATTGTAAATCATTTGTCTTAAGGCATCACTGCTTCGCTTCAACCTTCCGGACCCGATAGTCCGAGTGTATCCCACGCCGCCGCTTATGAAAAACTGGGGTATGCTGTGGAAACAAGGCGAGGGGTCATAAGTGCTGAAATGCATAAGTACCCAACTAGCTATGTTATATTACATGGATAGTAAGTAACGGTTCAAGGTCGCACTGAGAACGGCAAGGTGGCTTGCCAGCAGCAGCCGCCGCAGCTGCGGGATCCGCTCTCAAAGCGCCATAGCACGGGTTTACGACGGCAAGCCTATCCAACTAAGCGAGGGTGCGTATATACAAGGAACGATCAAACAGAAGATAGCACGACTATTTCGTATCACCGCAGTTATATTACATCAATAGTTGTTGTGGTTCTAATTACGATAAAATTGTCTTGGCATGAACTCGCAGCAGCGATGAGAAACGGGTGCCTAGTCCCGCTACCGCCCTCCACCCTCTTGACTCCGCCGACAGCTGATGATGGCCTCGACACGCCTCTTCGAGCGCTATGAGGTCCGTGATCCTCCGACAAGCTTCCAAGACGCTGGTGAAGTCGACGCTGGGATTCCAGAATGCCACCCGTGAGCACCTTGGTCAGGCGCCCGGCAGAGCCTCCAGCCTCTGGCCGATAAGTTGCTCGATTGGAGCAGAGCTGCTCAGTATGCCGAGGATGCGCCGAAGAACAAGGCCAGCTCGGCATTGGGTCTTATTTTCGCCCCTAGAGTACTCTAACATCCCATGCCCATGACTAGCTACATGGTGAGCTTCCCGCAACGCCGATGAGGCGGCCGATCCAGAGGTTCACGCTGTCCACATAGTCCCAGGGCAGCGCGCCATCCTTCCGCAGCTTGTCTCGCCTCAAGGGCCTGTGGTCTCCCCATGGGCCTTGACCGAAAAGCGCCCTTCCAAGCCATCCAAGCCAGTCCACTGCTGATGGAGTTGTTGGCCCTGAGAGCAGCTTGGTCTTGTGGACATGGTGATCACAGTCCGCTTAGAGCGCTGTTAGTCGTGTCCTCTCCTTCATCAGCCTTGAGATCTCCTTCTTCGCCCTCCTCCTCCTCCAAATTTCTCCACCTTGCCGGTGTGGTCCAGCCCAGAGCATCAAGTGCGCCCTGTGCTTTTGCTCCAACTCGGTCCGCCAAGAACGAAGCTTCCGACCTCCTCATCCTTGTCACGGGCCGGAGTGGCAAGTGCCTGCTCATGAGCAATGAGGTCTTCCTCCTAGGTGTCCAGCAGGCTCGCCGGGTCACGGGCAGCTTCGTCTCTGGCAGTCAGGCTTTGCCGCCTCCGACTTCTCGATATTGTTCGCTTCAGATGAGCTCGCTCGCGCCATCCAGCCACCTGGCAGTCTCAATTCTCCCGAGCCTCGCTCAACCAGACTACGCCTAAGCGACGCCTCGAACTGGCCCGCCTTTGTTCACCGCCATCTGGATTTCACCTTGTCTTGGCGGGCACGGAGCGCCTGGAGTTTCGGAAGGCGCCATGGCTCTTGAGAAGCTGCCTGAACCGCTGGGCTGGCCGGTGCTCGGTTGTCAACAACCTGAGCTCGGGTGGCGAGCGCCACATCAAACACCTTCTCACGGGCGCCTGGTGCTCGCTGGCCCCCGGGAGGCAGATTTAACAGGTTGTCGCCCCACCTTGGCATTTGCTCGGGGCAGGTTGGGTAGGAAGGTTGGTCATTGGCCACCTCCTCCTGTGGGCTCCCTGGTGGCCTCTCGGCAGCAGTCTTCACGTCTCCTCAGTCTCTTTACGGCTCTCCTCAAGCAGATTATGCTTCCCAATGGGCGATCTTGGCGGCTCAATTTTGGCATCCTTACACTTCTCTGCTACGCCTTGAGCTTTGCTGGTTTTCCTCAAGAGGAGAGGATGATGCAGCAGAGTAGCGTAAGTATTTCAGCTTTTGAGAACCAAGGTATCAATCCAAGAGGGAGGCCACGCAAGTCCCTCAGATCATTATTAAAGTTAATCACTGCAACCAACAAAATAGGGTTGTCAATCCTTTATGGTCACTACTTAGAGTGAGATCTGATAGAGATGATAGATAATATTTTTGGTATTTTTGGTATAAAGATGCAAATTAAAATAAAAGGCAAAGTAAAAAGCAAAGCAATAATAAAGTGAGAAGATTAATATGATGAAAATAGACCCGGGCCATAGATTTCACTAGTGGCTTCTCTCAAGAGCATAAGTATTTTACTGTGGGAACGAATGACTGTTGAGCAATTGATGAATTGAGCATAGTTATGAGAGTATCTCGTATGATCATGTATATAGGCATCACGTCCGCGATAAGTAGACCGACTCGCTTGCATCTACTACTATTACTCCACTCATCGACCACTATCCAAAGATGCATCTAGAGTATTAAGTTAATCAAAATGAGTAACGCTTTAAGCAAGATGACATGATGTAGAGGAATAAATTCGCAATATGATAAATAACCCATCTTGTTATCCTCAATGGCAACAATACAACACGTGTTTGCAACCCTTTCTCACACGGGTAAGGACACCGATTGAACCCAGCTAAACACCTCCCATTGCAAGAACTACCAATCTAGTTGGCCAAACCAAACGGATAATTCAAGAGACTTGCAAAGATAACCAATCATACATAAAAGAATTGAGAAGATTCAAATATTGCTCATAGATAATCTTGATCATAAACCCACAATTCATCGGTCTCAACAAACACACCGCAAAAAGAAGATTACATCAAATAGATCCCCACGAGAGGGGAGAACATTGTATTGAGATCCAAAAGAGAGAAGAATCCATCTAGCTACTAACTATGGACCCAAGGTCTAAATAAACTACTCACACTTCATCGGAGAGGCTATGATGATGATGTAGAAGCCTCCGTGGTGGATTGCTTCCTTCCTGGAGCCTGCATCGTGCACCAAGATGGGATCTCGTGGATACAGGAAGTTGCGCGTGGAATTAGGTTTTGGCCCGTATTCATCTATTGGTACGAGGTATATATAGGAGGAAGGAGTACATCTGGAGCTTCTGGGGCCACGAGGAAGGGGAGCGCCCACCTCGTGGTGGGCCTCCTCCTTTCTGGCCGAGGGTCCAAGTCTCTCGGATCTTATCTCGATGAGAAAATCGCGTTCTCAAGGTTTCATTCCGCTTGACTCCATTTGATCCGCTTTTCAAATAATCAAATAGGCAAAAACAAAGAATTATGGGTTGGGCCTCCTGCTAATAGATTAGTCCCAAAAGTAATATAAAAGTGGAAAATAAATCCCAATATGGTCCAAAACAGCAAATAATATAGCATGGAGCAAAAAATTATAGATACGTTGGAGACATATCGCATCCCCAAGCTTAATTCCTCGCCGCCCTCGAGAAGGTAAATGATAAAAGAGAATTTTGATGCGGAGTGCTACTTGGCATAATTTCAATGTAACTCTCTTAATTGTGGTATGAATATTCAGATCCAAAGATTCAAGACAAAAGTTCATATTGATAAAAATAATAATACTTCAAGCATACTAACTAGCAATCATGTCTTCTCAAAATAACATGGCCAAAGAAAGTTCATCCCACAAAATTATATAGTTTAGTCATGCTCCATTTTCTTCACAAGAATGCTCATCATGCACAACCCCGATGACAAGCCAAGCAATTGTTTCATACTTTAGAAATCTCAAACCTATAAACTTTCACGCAATATATGAGTGCGAGCCATGGACATAGCACTATGGGTGAAATAGAATATAATGATGGGGCTTATGGAGAAGACAAAAGGAGAAGGTCTTACATCAACGAGGCTAATCAACGGCTATGGAGATGCCCATCAATTGATGTTAATGCAAGGAGTAGGGATTGCCATGCAACTAATGCACTAGAGCTATAAATGTATGAAAGCTCAACAAAAGAAACTAAGTGGTGCATCCAACTTGCTTGTTCATGAAGACCTAGGGAATTTGAGGAAGCCCATCGTTGAATATACAAGCCAAGTTCTATAATGAAAAATTCCCACTAGTATATGAAAGTGACAAATATGAAACCTCTATATGAAAAACATGGTGCTACTTTGAAGCACAATATATGAGACTCGCTATATGAAGAACATGGTGCTACTTAGAAACAAGTGGAAGGATAGTAGCATTGTTCCTTCTTTTTCTCATTTTTGGGCCTTCCTTTATGGCCTTTCTTTTTTAATTCCTCACTTGGGACAATGCCTAGAAAATTATGATCATCACACTTCTATTTATTTACAACTCAATGATTACAACTCGATACTAGAACAAAGTATGACTCTATATGAATGCCTCCGCAGTACCGGATATGCAATGAATCAAGAGTGACGGTATGAAAGAATTATGAACGGTTTTGCCACAAATACTATGTCAACTACATGATCATGCTAAGCAATATGACAATGATGAATGTGTCATGAAGAACGATATGGTGGAAAGTTGCATGGCAATATATCTCGAATGGCTATGGAAATGCCATAATAGGTAGGTATGGTGGCTGTTTTGAGGAAGATATAAGGAGGTTTATGTGAAAGAGCGATCATATCACGGGTTTGGATGCAACCAAGTTTGCACCAACTCTCAATGTGAGAAAGGGCAATGCACAAGCATCAAGAGGATAGCAATGATGGAAGGGTAAGAATGCGATAATCCATGGACTCAACATTAGTCATAAAGAACTCACATACTTATTGCAAAAATCTACAAGCCATCAAAACCAGTAGCACTACGCGCATGCTCCTAGGGGATAGATTGTAGGAAAAGACCATCGCCGTCCCCAACCGCCACTCATAAGGAGGACAATCAAATAACACCTCGGTTTCAAATTTGTTACATAACGCTACTATACGTGCATGCTACGGACTTGCAAACTTCAACACAAGCATTTCTCAAATTCACAACTACTTAACTAGCATGATTTTGATATTATCACCTCCATATCTCAAAACAATTATCAAGCATCAAACTTTTCTTAGTATTCAACGACTCAAAAGAAAGTTTTACTATTTTTATAACTAGAATATTATTATTTTAAGAAAATTACCATGTTATTTAAGACTCTCAAAATAATCTAATTGAAGCATGAGAGATCAATAGTTTTAAAACAAATCCACCAATCGCGTTTCAAAAGATATAAGTGAAGTACTAGAGCAAAACTATAAAGCTCAAAGATATAAGTGAAGCACATAGAGCAAAACTATAAAGCTCAAAAGATATAAGTGAAGCACATAGAGTATTCTAACAAATTCCACTTCATGTATGGCTCTCTCAAAAGGTGTGTACAGCAAGGATTATTGTGGTAAACTAACAATCAAAGACGCAACTAATACAAGACGCCCAAGCAAAACACATATCATGTGAATAAAATATAGCTCCAAGTAAAGTTACCGATGGAAGTGGATTTAAAGAGGGGATGCCTTCCGGGCATCCCCAAGCTTTGACTTTTGGTGTCCTTGATTATCTTGGGGTGCCAGGGCATCCCCAAGCTTAGGTGCTTGCCACCCTTGTTCCATAATCCATCAAAAAATTCACCCAAAACTTGAAAAGATCACAACACAAACTCAACAAGATTCTCGTGAGTCTGCTAGCTAAAGAAAACAAAAGACCACTTCAAGGTACTGTAATGAACTCATTCTTTATTTATATTGGTGTTAAACCTACTGTATTCCAACTTCTATGGATTATAAACTATTTTACTACCCATAGATTCATCAAAATAAGCAAACAACACACTAAAAACAGAATCTGTCAAAACAGAACAGTCTGTAGTAATCTGTAACTAACGCAAACTTGTAACTCCAAAAATTCATCCAAAATAGTAAGACCTATGAAATTTGTTTATTGATCAGCAGAAATTGGAATCACTATTTTATCACATTCTGGTGATTTTAACAATTGTTTTCGTGAACCTAAAGTTTCTGGAAATTACAGCAAGATCAAATAACTATTATCCAAGAAGATCCTATAGGTTTAACTTGGCACAAACACTAATTAAAACATAAAACCACATCCAAACAGAAGGTAGATGGATTATTTATTCCTAAACAGAAACAAAACAAAAATTAAAAATAAAATTGGGTTGCCTCCCAACAAGCGCTTCGCCTACACTACAAAAAAAAGACACATCCGTGACATTTGGGTCAACGAATTTTTTCCTGTCATACATATGACACTTCTATGACGATAATTGTGACAGAACCCGTATTATCATAGATGTGGGCTCCTTACTTATGAAAAAAATCATGATAGAAAATGGGCTTTTCGCCCGGCGGCCGAGACGCAGTGCATGATATTTTGGGCCCATGACTAAAAAACCATGGTAGAAACGTAGGGGTAGGAAAATTTCGGGAGTTGCTTACGTGGGAGGTTTCCAATGAGCTATGCGCTGCTTTCTTGTACACGTGACGCTGCAGGTGTGCGTAGGCGTTTCTAATCAACCTCGAAGCAGGCGTTGGGCTCTAATCGAACTCAGGGATTGCAATCAGCTACGACATCGAACCCGAGCGATTGATCGATGGTCGTTAATCCAACTAATGGAGCTATTCTTCATCGCTGCTAATCAAGCCGATCGATTGATGAACAAAGTGAGCTATGGGGGGTGGATGAATAAAGGAGCTGGGTTGCCTTCCGGATGAACAGGACTCTGTGGTGGAGAGCCGATGTAGACGATGGAGGGGTGGTCGGGAGGGTGGTTGAACAGACCCCGTGGTGTGGAGGGCCGGATGAATGTAGACGGTGGAGGGGTGCACGGGATGGGTAGTTGAACAGAGCTTGGTGGAGAAGCGTATGGAGGCTGGATGAACAGATCTGGAGGCTGGAGGAGGTCGACGGAGCCCGGAGGCTGGAGGAGGTCGACGGAGATGAATAGATCCCATGGAGTCCTGCTTATGTACGCCACACCCTCCCGATGAACAGACTCTGCTCACCGTAGGGAGGTCCGCTTTCCGCTTTGGCGGTACGCCACACCTCCCGGCCAATCAGACTCTGCTTTCACCTATAGGAGGTCTGCTTCTCCGCTTTGCGGACGCCACACCCTTCCCAACAGACTTCTTGCCACCGTAGGAGGTCTGCTTTCTCCATTTTGTGGTACACCACACCCTCCCCGATCAACAAGACCTGCCCGAACGTGGGCTTCGAACACAAGGCCGCTTTCTCCGCTTCTGCGGCACGCCAGCCTCGCTTCCATCGCCTGCTCCGCCCAAGTTGGCTATTCTTACGCTGCCTGCTGTTCTCCGGCGAACACGACGCATTCCGCTGCTTCCCATGAACACGATGTTCCTGCTGCTTCCCATGAACACGACGCATTCCGCTGCCTCCCATGAACACGCAGCCTCGCCATACGTGAGCGCGCCGATTAGGGCGCGAGACCTACCGTATGCACACATACACGCGGTCGTATTTTTTTCGCACTCGCCGCTGTACATACGGTACATGCTACGGCGCTACTTACATCGACCAAGATGTACGCATATCGCCATGCACCAGGACGACAACGCCACGCGACGCTTCAACCAGGTGGGTCCCACCGCGTGCACTTCCTCACTCGCTAAGATGTAGCCGGTGGGTCCCAGCAATGGGGTGAATCGCTTTGTTTTGTTTTTTTTGCCCGATGCACTTCCTGCGCGAAGGTGTAGCTGCCGGGTCCCAAAGAATGTGGGGCCAATCATTTTTTTTTCCCGACGACTTCTTGGCGTATGGAAGGTGTAGCTGCTAGGTCCCGCACTGGGGGCGAATCATTTTTGCCGGACGCATTCCTTGCGCGGAAGGTGTAGCTGGTGGGTCCCAGCAAAAGTAATCGCTTTTTTTCGGACGCACTTCCTTGCGGCGGAGATGTAGTGGTGGGTCCCGCAAAGTGGGGCGGATAATTTTTTCCGGACGCACTTCCTTGCGCGAAGATGTAGCTCGGGTCCCGTGAGTCGTAAACATTTTTTCGCGAATACGGTGGCCCGTCCGTGGGTCCCCGCTGTCGTGTGGAGGAACAATTATTTTTGCTGCATAAGGAGGCACTTCCTCTGGCTGCTGTGGACCTAGCCGTCGCCTTCCACGATGTACCACGTCCGGGAAGTCGCTCGACCATGTTGACCACGCCACGCCGAGAGCACCACGGCGGTGGACGACGGCAGGCCTAGGAAGGGACGACGCGAGCCGGGAAGACGCGCGCAAGAGGATGCACACGCGGAGAGGAGTACGAGGGTTCGCTGGTTCGGCCGCGCTGCCGCCGTAGAATAACAGGGTGTGGGTGAGTGGAGGGATGGCCTACCATGTGGGAGTAGTAGGGTGGGAGGCTCAGGGCAAAGACACCGCCACGGAGGCAGGAGCAAAGTGAACATCGGGCGCCGCTTTGGGCGGCCGGAGCAAGAAGACCAGAGGTTTAAGAAGCACGGCCACTGTGGATGGACATCGACGCCACCGCTATAGAATCGCTTATTATATTGACTAAGTTGACAAAGCCCTTGGTACGCCAACTTAGCAGTCGTGTCGTTCCAGAACGGTAAGCGCCTGCATGTCGTGGGAGGAATCATTTTTTGGCGGTGAAGCTAGAATATCTGAGATTGAAGAAGAAGACGATCCGTTGATGGACATCCAACGGCCACCGCTAGAACTGTGTGTTGACTATAAGTTGACAAAGCCTTGCATACACAACTCTCGCTTTTTAGGGACGCACAACTTAGTTAGGCCAAGTGTGGCAGAGAACTTATAGCCCATTTGAGATTTGCAAGAATGTGTAGCCCATTTTTGAATTCTAATGGAATTTACTACAACCCATTTACGCTTTGTTAAAAGTACAACCCATTTCAACCAACCGCTCAAAACAGAATTCAATTAAATTTCCACATTTTGATGGGATCCGAATATTTTTATCCCAAAATTTCTAGTCAGATTAAATACAATTTCAATATAAATTTATATTACGAAAAATCCAACTAAACATTGCGCAAAACAATTAATGAAATTAAAATTTTCAATATTCCAAAATAATATTTTATAAAGTAATCACTGCTTGTGCATTTTTAACAAGCATTACCCAGCTTTATAATTACATCCCATTTATTATTTCTAAAGCCCATTTTCTTGTCAAGCCTAATGCATCCCTCCTAGGAAAGATTTACCAAATAAGCAATAACAACTTGACCTTGCCGGGTATTCAAAAAAGTATAGTGGCTAGCCATTTTCACTTGAAAAAATTAATATCCGGGATGGATATCTCTTGGGCTAGATGGGCCACAGCCCGCCGGGCTATTACCTCGCAGCGATGTTTTCCTTGTTGTTCAGAGGAGAAAATTAAGATATGGGGTAAACATCGAAAAACTCTCACAGCCCTCACACCTCAAAAACACAATACGCCGAGCTGCTTGGTCCCAAAGTCAGCCGCTTCTTGTGCACTTCTCGCTTATTTAAGCTAAAGATATAAAGCGATACATGCCACAGGATGGACCCACGGGCCTGGGAATGATGCATCCCGAGGGGCGCCCCAGCTAAATAAACTTGGAAAATGTCACCGTTCTGCTGATGAAGGAGGGTTGGGGCACAAGGTACGGGCGGCTGCCGCCTCATGAGCCATGGGTCCCGAGCCTCGGAGGCCTGGGGTCCATGTGGTTCTTGAGGACCGCTTCCATCTCCATCAGACGGGCGCGGCGCTTAGCCTCCCGAAAGCCGCCGTGGTGGCGCTGTGTTGTGCCGGTAGATTTAACGAGACGCCGGCGGGCCGAAGGCATGCGAACGTAGCTGGCGGTGGACCTCGCAGCGGTCCATGCGTGAAGGCCAAGAGCTCCTAAGATGCGGTTTGAGCCTTAGAACATCGATGCGACGCAGCAGCCCGCATCTCCCAGATGGGGAGTCGTGCTCAGAGCGGCAACCGCCGCTGCATGGCCCTTTGCGCCGCCCTGGCAGCCTTGGTGATGAACTCGAGCGGGCTCCTCGCCTGTGTTCTCCTCAGTGGAAATGTGCCGGCTATGCCTGTTGTGCCCAAGTGCTTCCTCACGGATGTTGGCACAGCCTAGGCCCTCTGAAGAGAGCCCCGAGCCTGCCCGAGGAGGGCGCCAGCGCCTCATGCGATGGAGGGAGGCGCCCTAGCATGGGCGCTGGATCCCGACGAGGCACCGCTGCTCGAGACTCCTCACGCGCTGCCGCTTTCTTCTTGGGATGGCTCTCAGAGTGCCCTTGCCCTTGCTGCCGGGTCGCCGACCGTGGCTTGAAGGCACGCCGAGGGAGCACACCGTGATATCTTTCCTCGCATGGGACCGGATGATTCCGCCGCTCGGCATCTTGAGGACATTGTAGCCGTGATGAGTCACCGCCATGAACTTGGCTGTGGCTGGATACCCGAGGATGGCATTGAACGGCAGGCGGATGTGCGCGACGTCGAAGTCAATGAGCTATGTGTTGAGTTGTTGCGTTTCTCTCAAGGTGACAGGAGGCGGACCATTCATCGGGTGTGGTGGAGCCGCCACCACTCCCGAGAAAGGCTTGGTAGGTCAAGCTGGTCATATGGCACCGGAGGTTGTCGAATATGTCGACCGGACAGACGTTGAGCTCGCGCGCCGGCGAGAGTCTTGGTAACTTGCACATTGCCGATGATCGTGAACAAAGATTGGGAGGGCGCCAAACAGAGTTGCTCACTTGAGCTGACTTTAATTGAACGTGATGGGGCATTGGGACCATCTCGAAAGCGCGGCCTCGAGCTTGGGGAGGACCGATTCACTTCACGAGCAAATTGTTTTAAGATACATTGTGAGGTCGGGCTTGAGCTCCACCTAAGATGCTAAAGGATAGCATCGCCGCTCTCGGAAGTCCCGCAGCCCCTCGCCTTGATGGTGGTCGCCATCTTCTTATTGGCGGTATGTAGTGGGGAAGACCGGTGTTGTCCTCGGGGCGATCCTCACGTAGGCTGGTCTCTTCCAGCCAGGCTGATTCTGCCAGCAACCTCACGAGGTCGGTCATACCACTCGGCGCTGGCCACGGTCGCCCCACGTCTCGCCACCACGCCCTCCCCGGCCGTCCCCGC
The DNA here is from genome assembly GCA_021605205.1 of Aegilops longissima. NCBI lineage: Eukaryota > Viridiplantae > Streptophyta > Magnoliopsida > Poales > Poaceae > Aegilops > Aegilops longissima. The sequence continues at coordinate 131,129,215 of CM038678.1, forward strand.
CAGTCGTTCGTCATGGCGTCGAACGAACGGCCCTTCTCGAATGGCTCGAGTTTGACAACAAGCAGTGTTGTGGGTGTGCAGGTTGTGGAAGGCACGAATGGTCGGGTGCTCTTGGATGACTTGGGCTAGTCTTCGCCAGGCTTGGTGTCCCGTTCCGCTGCGATCACGGTTGCTGCCTTTGCGCTTTCACGCCCTTGGCCTTGGCTTTCTTCCTCCGTGACCGCAGCCGGAGCTCAAGGAGGAGAGGCGCTCTCTCGCTTCTGCACACTTGGTCGCCAAAGTTGAACAGCCTCAGATGTGCACAGCTCCTCGTGGATAGCGAGCTCGTCCTTCATCTTAACATCACGGACGCCATCAGAGAACGCAGAGATGATGGCCTCGTCCGTCACCTTGGGGATCTTGAGCCGGACGTTGTTGAAGCGCTAGATGTACTTCTGGAGGGTGTCTCCTGGTTGTTGCCTGATGCGACGCAGGTCTTCCGCGGCCGGTGGGCGGTCGCGAGTGCCCTGGAAGTTGGCGACGAAGCGGTCGCGCATCTCGTCCTAGGAGGAGATCGAGCCCGGTGGCAGGTTCAGGAGACAGATGCACCATCCTTGAGAGCCATGGGAAACCACCGCCATGACCTTCTGCCGCTGGTCAGCGATCGGCTCAGCTCAGAGCTGCAAGAACTCCGCAGGGTCGGGGTGCCATCGTAGCGAGGGGGCAGACCCGCTTGAACTTGCCCGCCAAAGGTACTACTCACGCAGCTCGGGGTGGCGCGGCAGCCGGCTGTGGTCGCAGGGGCCCGTCTTGGAGGCAGAGCTTAGTCTTGACGCTCGCGTGCTGCCGCAGCAAGCGGCGCGGGGCTCTGCCGCGGCAGACGATCCTGGTGCGGCGGGGCGAGGAGTGGCAGAGCGTTCTCTTGCGGCCGAGGAACTTCTTGGCAACTTCTTTCTTCATGCGCGGGCCCGGACGCGATGGGTTGCACCGTGGAGGCACGCGCCTTGGTGCCAGGGCGCTGTCTTGAGGCAGAGGTTGCAGAGGTGCTCCGTGAGCTACGTCGCCAGTAGCTGGCAGAGGGCGAGGTGGAGAGAGGGACGGCAGTAGGGATCCTCCTCAGCGGCGGATAAGCTCGGCGATGCAAGCCAGTCCTCGGGAGAGGTCGCCGACCGGGTGGTAGCGCAGAGGGCCTCGGGCGCCTATGAGGAGCGCTGCACGCGATGCATGGGAGCATGACGGGTATGGGATGAAGAACCGCCGGGTCGGCGATGGAGTGGCTTGGGTTGCCCCGCCGCACCGAGGGGTGCAGCGAGGATGCTTGCTGCTCGTTCCCCACCGGGCCGGTGGCGGCGTTGGCGGCAAGCAACGGAGAACGACGAGGTGGCCCGCCGACGGGAGCCGTCTGAGCGATGCGGGTGGCAAGGGCAGCCCGGCGCTCGACACGAGCACGGCGAGTGTCCGCCATGGAGACGACGGAGCGATGGAGCGCAGATTGACGGAAGGGAGGCTACAATGCACCCCTACCAGGCGCGCCAAATGTCGGATCACGTGTTCCGGCAAAACCCTTAAGGTTCGAACTCTAGGGTGCGCGCGAAGTTCTCTCCCTCCTACCGATCCGCGTCCTAACTAGCTAAGATCTCAAGAACGAGCTCGACGAACTCACAATCACAAAAACGAGAGGTTTATACTAGTTCAGGCCACCGTTGTGGTGTAATACACTACCCTAGTGTGGTGGTGGAGGATTGCCTCTTGGGCTGATGATCAATAGTACAAGGGGAAGAACAGCCTCCTGAGGTTGAGGTGTTCTTGTGCTTGGTGTGCTTGAAGGTGAGAGGATGGAAGGTGGAATCGATCCCCCCTACTGTGGTGGCTAGTTCTACTTATATAGGCCGTGGTCCTCTTCCCAAATATTGAGCGGGAAGGGAGCCAATAACGGCCAATTTGAAAGGGGACAGCTAGTACAGCTTATCCTGACAAAAGCGGTCCTCTCCTACAAAAGGCTCTGGCGGTGACACCGCCTTGGGCTCCATGGTGACCTCCGTCATGCCGTCCTGCTGGTCTTGGTCTCGTTGCACCGATATGGAAACCTTTGCTTGATGCTCGGTACCACGCTACCACGCCGCCTCCCCTTAGCACCAAAGGGGAAACAAGGACATTGCATGGGCTGGCACCCGCCTGGCGCCAGCCTGATCTTGATCGTCATGGCTCACGTCACGAGAGCCTCGTGAGGTTTGCCCTGCCTTGATCTTCTCCGCCGCGAGCCTGCTCGGGCGAGGCCGCCCCGAGGAGGTCTTATGTCGTCCGCTTTGCGAGGCTTGACTCGCGAGGGTCTTGAATGCCTTATTGGTGAAGATGGGCAGTACAGCCTCGCATAGCACAGCCACGCCAGGGCGCAGCAGCAAGTCCGGGACCCCTGCTCCTGGAGGCCGACATTGCCATTGCGGTTTTCCCACCGGCCACCACCACGACCACCTCTGCGACTGGTGTCGCGATCGTTACGGACCGGTCAGCGGCCAAGGCGCTCGTCACGAAGTGACTTGAGCTCTTGGCAATCTTCGGTGTTGGGGGTGCGCACGTTGTGGTGGACACAGAACATGGCGGTGATCCTTCTCAAGTTCATCGCGGTCGCGACCACGCTTCTGCTCGGTCTCCGCCGCAAGCACAGCAGGACCCTTGCGCTTGACCTCCTTGCCCTTGGCCTTGTTGTCATCGGGCGTTGTGTCGGGGTCATTATGGATGAACAAGTGGCCCTCTTCGGCCTTGGCGCACTTGTCGGTGAAGTTGAACAGCTCCAGTGCCATGCTCAGGTTGTCGTTGATGGAGTGTTTCTCACACATCCGGACGTCCTTGACACCGTTGGTGAACGCCATGATGATGGCTTCATCCGAGACACGTTGGATCTTGTTGCGCACCTGGCTGAAGCGCTGGATCTACTTGCAGAGGGCCTCCCCGGGGCGTTGCTTGACGCGCCGCGGGTCGTTGATGGAGAGGGCATGGTTGTGTGTACCCTTGAAGTTGGCGATGAACTACTCGCAGAGCTCGCTCCATGAAGAGATCGACTCCTCGGGCAGATCCATGAGACAGGAGCGCTCGCCATGACTTTATCGTCATCGTTGGTTACCTCGATGCTCAGTGCGTAGAGCTGGAGGAACTCCGTGGGGTCGAGAATGCCGTCGTAGCACGGGGGCAGCTCCAATTTAACTTGACGGGCCACACCACCCGGAGCAACTTACGAGTGAAGGCCTGGCAGCTAATGATTCTCGTGGGTGCACTGCACGCGTGGGCAGCGTGGTTTTGGCGCCCTGCCGCCGTGACCTCTTGGACGATCCGGACCTAGCGCTGGTGCTACTGCTCGAGGAGCACACGCACATCAGGAAACACTCGGTGAATGATCTGGCAGCTGGCCTCATCTCGAGCCGGCGCAGGCGCTCCATGCAGTGGGTCGCATGGCCGTGCATCGCGCCGGGGCTCGGAGTTTTCACCGCATAGGGGAGGAGGCGGAGGCGTAGTGCGCCACGTCGCCAGCGTGATGGCGGAGGACGGAGCGAGTGGGAGGGCACCGAGGCTTCTCCAGCTGTGTTGACGAGCTCGGTGATGCGGCCAAGCCAGGCGTCATAGCCAGCGTCGGCCGGGCGGTAGTAGAGAAGCACACGCACCATGAGCAACACAGCCTGCGTGCTCGGCGGCCCATGTCGGCTAAGGGAGCAGGAGGCCATGCCGGTGCGGCCGTCGGGCTGCACAGAAGGGTGCATGGAGGAGTCTTGATGTTCGTGGGCAGCGGAGTCGATGGCGGCGTTGGCCGCGGCTGAGGCGGAGTGGCGGCGATCACCACGGCCTGCATGTCCGTCTGCGTGACGCGAGCCGCCCGAGGTTTGGCACGCACACGGAAAGCGTCAGCCATGGAGCCGGTGGAGCAAAAAACGCAATGAAGCAGAAGAACTGCGACACACCCCTACCTGGTGTGCCAAATGTCAAAATCGGGCCTCCGGGGACCCAAGAAGGTTCAAACTCTGGGGTGCGCCTGTTCTATCTCCCACTCAGCCTCACGACCTCGCAGAGATGCTCTAGCGTGCTTGAGCTAAGGAAGAAGAACAATGGACAAGGCCATTTACCCAGGTTCGGGCCACCTTGTGGTGTAAGACCCTACTCCTGCTTTGTGGTTGGATTGCCTCATGAGGGAGGATGAGTATCAGAGTAAAAGGGGAAAATTCGGACCCCTCTCTAAGGTGTCATCCTGCCCCTACTTATCCTAGCCCCGGTCCTTTTCCCCAAAAATAGAAGGCGGGAAGGGTTGCCACATCAGCCAATTCGAAGGGGGACAGGGTTGCAGCTTATCCTGACTAAAGGTGGTCTTCGCCTGCAAAATTCTCATGTCGTGACGTGCAGGTGGGCTCGGTGATGACCTTCGTCCTGGCTAGTCCACCATCCTGATATTCTTGCTCCGAACAGGTAACCTTTGGGGTCTGCTCTGGGAAACGGTGCACTGCCCTTGCTCCCTTAGCACGAAAGAGGAAAGCCTTCGTATCCGCACCTACTGGAACCACCTCTGGCACCACTCGTCATCGCGCGCGTCACCCACGTGAAGACGCAGTACCGCGCATGTCGGTGTACAAAAGTGGGGGCCTTTCCGTACCCCTTTACTTGTGCACGGGCAGTCGTAGCCGCACCGGTGGCTGGGCTTGGTGGGGCAAAGGAAGGGAAGGTACAAGGCTGCCGAGGCAGCACTCAAGCCAGAGGCATGAAGAGCAAAGGGGCAAGGTAGATCCTCTCGCAAGACCCTTGCCGGGGCGGCCTACACAGCCCCGGCAAGAGCCTTGCCGGGGCAACTTGCCCAACACCAGCAAGGCCACACCCTTGAGCCTGAGAGTCCTGACATCATCAACAAGCATCAAGACCAAGGCTCAGGGGCGCCTGCGTGGTGACATGCAGATCTTTGTGAAGACCAAAGACCTACAAATCTAGATGGGAACTAGAAGACAAAGACCCCCGGCAAGATCCTTGCCGGGACGGTCACGAGACCCCCGGCAAGATCCTTGCCGGGGACGCCCACAAGACCCCGGCAAGACCCTTGCGAGGGGCATCTGCGGGGCCGCAACCAGGCCCGCACCTATCAAGGTTTCACTGTCCCACGGCAATTCCTACGTGGCAACCAGCATGCCAAACTAGGAACGCACCTATGTGGCAGCAAGCAACCTCTGGGCCAACCAGTCAAGCACCTGCGTGGTGGCATGTAGATCTTCGTGAAGACCCTGCCACCGCACCAGCTCCGCAGCCAGCCAGCTAGCGTGGCGCTGCATGCCTCATCAGCTTGGACGCACTTCAGAGCGAGGCGAGGCGGCGACGAATGGGACGAGCTTCCTTGCCGTCCCCGATAAAGCAAGAGGGCACGTCGGCAGCGCATTAAATGTGTTTGTCCTATGGTGCCAGGCGATAGACTTGTACACTGTACATACTTTCCACCTCCTGTCTGCCACTGTGGCAACCCCTTTGACATATAAAAGGAGGCCTGAGGCGTGCTGGAGGAGGATTCGAACTTTTTGGATTGGGCATGCACCGCAACTAGTTTAGGAACTCAAGAACACCAAATATACACAAAAGCAGGACTAGGGTATTACGCATCGTTTGCGGCCCGAATTTGGGTAGAAATCCCCTCGTGATGATCTTTTAGACATGCTCTTTGCACAGCCCCACGCCCCGCCAACCGTAGTAGGGATTCCCTATGATCCCATAGGTGTCGTTTCCCCTGACATCTTTGGCGCGCCAGGTAGGGAGCGCAAGCTGTGAAAATCTGGTCTAGAAGTGAGCGCATCGACTCCTTTATTGTGATGGCTTCAAGGAAGAAGGCAATAGCCACCAGCCACACTCTGGTGCCATCAGCCAGGCAAGTGGTGTCGTCTGCAGCCACAACAGTCACCCACGTGGCAACGAAGAGCTAAGTCACACCAAATCTTGAGCAATTTATTTCTTTTTATAAGGTTATTCTCCTCGAAAGATCTTGCTCCTTGTATGGAAACCTGCACGCAATGGAACCCTTCTGCTATTGGCAACGCCCCTGTTCCATTTCGAATCCGCTCAACGGTTCAAGCGGCTGCGCTGAGAACGGCAAGGTGGCTTGCCAGGCAGCAAGCGCCCGCCGGCAGGCTGCTAAGGATCCGTTCCTCAAAGCGCCATAGCACGGGTTTACGCATCGGCAAGCCTATCCAACTAAGCGTAGGGTGCGTACATACAAGGAACGATCAAACAGGAAGATAGCACGCACTATTTCAGAATACTGCAAAGTTATATTACATCAATAGTTGTTGTGGTTCTAACTTACGATAAAATTGTCTTGGTCATGAACTCGCAGCAGCGATGAGAAACGGGGTGCCTAGTCCCGGCGCTGGCCCTCCACCCTCTTGACTCCGTCGACACAGCTGATGATGGGCTCGATACGCCCTTCGAGCGCCATGAGGTCCGCATCCTCCGACAAGCTCTCCAGCACGTTGGTGAAGTCGACGCTGGGATTCCAGAATGCCACCTCGGTGAGCACCTTGGTCAGGGCGCCCCGGCAGAGCCTCCAGGCCTCGTTGGCCAGATAAGCTGCTCGATTGGAGCAGAGCTGCTCCAGGGCGTCGAGGATGCGCTCGAAGAACAAGGCCAGCCTGGCATTGGGTCTTATTTTCGCCTCCTAGGAGTACCTAACATCCGGCATGCCCATGACGGCTAGCTACATGGTGAGCTTCCCCGCAACGTCGATGAGGCGGCCGATCCAGAGGTTCACGCTGTCCACATAGTCCTTGTGGGCAGCGGCGTCATCCTTCCGCAGTTGTCTCTCGCTCTCAAGGGCCTTGTTCAGGGTCTCCTCATGGGCCTTGACCTCCGAAAGCGTCCCTTCCAAGCCATCCAGTTTCAGCTTCAGCTCGTTGATGGAGTTGTTGGCCTCGGAGAGCAGCTTGGTCTTGTCGGACATGGTGACCTGCGAGTCCGCTAGAGCGCGGTTAGTCGTGTCCCTCTCCTTCATCAGCCTTGAGATCTCCTTCTTCAGCTCCTCCCCCTCCAGCTCCAGCTTCTCCACCTTGCTGGTGTGGTCCAGGCCTAGAGCATCAAGTGCGTCCTTGTGCTTTTGCTCCAACTCCTGGGTCCGCTGCGCAACGAGCTTCCCGACCTCCTCATCCTTGTCACGAAGCGGAGTGGCAAGTGCCTGCTCATGAGCAATGAGGTCTTCCTCCTAGGTGTCCAGCAGGCTCGCTGTTGTCAGCGGGCAGCTTCTGTCTCTGGCAGGTCAGTGCCTTTGCCGCCTCGACTTCTCGAGATTGGCGCTTCAGATGAGCTCGCTGGCGCCATCCAGCTCACCTGGCAGTCCTCAATTCTCCCGAGCCTCGCCAAACCAGACCTACGCCTAAGCCGACGCTCCTCGAACTCCGCCCCGCTTTGTTCACCGCCATCTTGATTTCACCTTGTCTTGGCGGGCACGGTGCGCCTGGAGTTTCGGAAGTTACGCCATGGCTCGGAGAAGCTGCTCTCCGGAACCGCCACGGCGTGCTCGGTTGTCAACAACTCGGAGCTCGGCGGTGGCGAGCGCCATCATCAAACACCTCCTTCACGGGCGCCTGGTGCTCGCTGTCCCCGGAGGCAGATTTAACAGGTTGTCGCCCACCTCAAGCACTTGCCCGGGCAGAAGCTGCGGGTAGGAAGGTTGGTCATTGGCCACCTCCTCCTCGGTGGGCTCCTTGGTGGCCTCCTCGGCAGCAGCCTCGCTGGTCTCCTCGGCAAGCCCTTGGCGGCCTCCTCGGCGCAGACTTGGCGGCTTCCCCAAATGCGATCTTGGCGGCCTCAGCTTTGGCATCCTTGGCGACTCTGCTACGCCTTGAGCTTATGCTGGTTTTCCCAAGAGGAGAGGATGATGCAGCAGAGTAGCGTAAGTATTTCCTCAGTTTTGAGAACCAAGGTATCAATCCAAGAGGAGGCCACGCAAGTCCCTCGCATTCACATTAAAGTTAATCACTCGCAACCAACGCAAATAGGGGTTGTCAATCCCTTATGGTCACTTACGAGTGAGATCTGATAGAGATGATAGATAATATTTTTGGTATTTTTGGTATAAAGATGCAAATTAAAATAAAAGGCAAAGTAAAAAGCAAAGCAATAATAAAGCGAGGGAAGATTAATATGATGAAAATAGACCCGGGGCCATAGATTTCACTAGTGGCTTCTCTCAAGAGCATAAGTATTTTACGGTGGTGAACGAATGACTGTTGAGCAATTGATGAATTGAGCATAGTTATGAGAGTATCTCGGTATGATCATGTATATAGGCATCACGTCCGCGATAAGTAGACCGACTCGCTTGCATCTACTACTATTACTCCACTCATCGACCACTATCCAGCATGCATCTAGAGTATTAAGTTAATCAAAACAGAGTAACGCCTTAAGCAAGATGACATGATGTAGAGGAATAAATTCATGCAATATGATAAATAACCCATCTTGTTATCCTCAATGGCAACAATACAATACGTGCCTTGCAACCCTTTCTGTCACTGGGTAAGGACACCGCAAGATTGAACCCAAAGCTAAACACTTCTCCCATTGCAAGAACTACCAATCTAGTTGGCCAAACCAAACGGATAATTCGAAGAGACTTGCAAAGATAACCAATCATACATAAAAGAATTCAGAGAAGATTCAAATATTGCTCATAGATAATCTTGATCATAAACCCACAATTCATCGGTCTCAACAAACACACCGCAAAAAGAAGATTACATCAAATAGATCCCCACGAGAGGGGAGAACATTGTATTGAGATCCAAAAGAGAGAAGAATCCATCTAGCTACTAACTATGGACCCAAGGTCTGAAATAAACTACTCACACTTCATCGGAGAGGCTATGATGATGATGTAGAAGCCCTCCGTGGTGGATTGCCCTTCCGGCGGAGCTCTGCACGTGCACCAAGATGGGATCTCGTGGATACAGGAAGTTGCGCGGTGGAATTAGGTTTTGGCTCCGTGATTCGATCTATTGGGGGTAATGAGGTATATATAGGAGGAAGGAGTACATCGGTGGAGCTTCGGGGCCACGAGAAGGGGAGCGCCCACCTCGTGGTGCCGCCTCCTCCTTTCTTGGCCGAGGGTCCAAGTCTCCGGATCTTATCTCGATGAGAAAATCGCGTTCTCAAGGTTTCATTCCGCTTGACTCCATTTGATCCGCTTTCTTGAAATAATCAAATAGGCAAAAACAGCAATTATGGGTTGGGCCTCCGTTAATAGATTAGTCCCAAAAGTAATATAAAAGTGGAAAATAAATCCCAATATGGTCCAAAACAGCAAATAATATAGCATGGAGCAATCAAAATTATAGATACGTTGGAGACATATCGCATCCCCAAGCTTAATTCCTGCTCGCCCTCTAGAAGGTAAATGATAAAAGAGAATTTTGATGCGGAGTGCTACTTGGCATAATTTCAATGTAACTCTTCTTAATTGTGGTATGAATATTCAGATCCAAAGATTCAAGACAAAAGTTCATATTGACATAAAATAATAATACTTCAAGCATACTAACTAAGCAATCATGTCTTCTCAAAATAACATGGCCAAAGAAAGTTCATCCCTACAAAATTATATAGTTTAGTCATGCTCCATTTTCTTCACACAAGAATGCTCTCATCATGCACAACCCCGATGACAAGCCAAGCAATTGTTTCATACTTTAGAAATCTCAAACCTATAAACTTTCACGCAATATATGAGTGCGAGCCATGGACATAGCACTATGGGTGAAATAGAATATAATGATGGGGCTTATGTGGAGAAGACAAAAGGAGAAGGTCTTACATCAACGAGGCTAATCAACGGCTATGGAGATGCCCATCAATTGATGTTAATGCAAGGAGTAGGGATTGCCATGCAACTAATGCACTAGAGCTATAAATGTATGAAAGCTCAACAAAAGAAACTAAGTGGTGTGCATCCAACTTGCTTGTTCACGAAGACCTAGGGAATTTGAGGAAGCCCATCGTTGGAATATACAAGCCAAGTTCTATAATGAAAAATTCCCACTAGTATATGAAAGTGACAAAATATGAAACCTCTATATGAAAAACATGGTGCTACTTTGAAGCACAATATATGAGACTCGCTATATGAAGAACATGGTGCTACTTAGAAGCACAAGTGTGGCAAAGGATAGTAGCATTGTCCCTTCTCTCTTTTTCTCTCATTTTTTTGGGCCTTCCTTTTTTATGGCCTTTCTTTTTTTTAATTCCTCACTTGGGACAATGCTCTAGAAAATTATGATCATCACACTTCTATTTATTTACAACTCAATGATTACAACTCGATACTAGAACAAAGTATGACTCTATATGAATGCCTCCGCAGTACCGGATATGCAATGAATCAAGAGTGACGTATGAAAGAATTATGAACGGTGGCTTTGCCACAAATACTATGTCAACTACATGATCATGCTAAGCAATATGACAATGATGAATGTGTCATGAAGAACGATATGGTGGAAAGTTGCATGGCAATATATCTCGAATGGCTATGGAAATGCCATAATAGGTAGGTATGGTGGCTGTTTTGAGGAAGATATAAGGAGGTTTATGTGAAAGAGCGTATCATATCACGGGTTTGATGCACCGCGAAGTTTGCACCAACTCTCAATGTGAGAAAGGGCAATGCACAGCATCAAGAGGATAGCAATGATGGAAGGGTAAGAATGCGATAATCCATGGACTCAACATTAGTCATAAAGAACTCACATACTTATTGCAAAAATCTACAAGCCATCAAAACCAGAGCACTACGTGCATGCTCCTAGGGGATAGATTGGTAGGAAAAGACCATCGCCGTCCCCAACCGCCACTCATAAGGAGGACAATCAAATAACACCTCGTGTTTCAAATTTGTTACATAACGCTTACTATACGTGCATGCTACGGACTTGCAAACTTCAACACAAGCATTTCTCAAATTCACAACTACTTAACTAGCATGATTTTGATATTATCACCTCCATATCTCAAAACAATTATCAAGCATCAAACTTTTCTTAGTATTCAACGCACTCAAAAGAAAGTTTTTACTATTTTTATACCTAGAATATTATTATTTTAAGAAAATTACCATGTTATTTAAGACTCTCAAAATAATCTAATTGAAGCATGAGAGATCAATAGTTTCTTTAAAACAAATCCACCACCGTGTTTCTAAAAGATATAAGTGAAGTACTAGAGCAAAACTATAAAGCTCAACAGATATAAGTGAAGCACATAGAGCAAAACTATAAAGCTCAAAAGATATAAGTGAAGCACATAGAGTATTCTAACAAATTCCACTTCATGTATGGCTCTCTCAAAAGGTGTGTACAGCAAGGATTATTGTGGTAAACTAACAATCAAAGACGCAACTAATACAAGACGCTCCAAGCAAAACACATATCATGTGGTGCATAAAAATATAGCTCCAAGTAAAGTTACCGATGGAAGTGGATTTAAAGAGGGATGCCTTCCGGGCATCCCCAAGCTTTGACTTTTGGTGTCCTTGATTATCTTGGGGTGCCATGGGCATCCCCAAGCTTAGGTGCTTGCCACCCTTGTTCCATAATCCATCAAAAAATTCACCCAAAACTTGAAAAGATCACAACACAAAACTCAACAAGATTCTCGTGAGTCTGCTAGCTAAAGAAAACAAAAGACCACTTCAAGGTACTGTAATGAACTCATTCTTTATTTATATTGGTGTTAAACCTACTGTATTCCAACTTCTATGGATTATAAACTATTTTACTACCCATAGATTCATCAAAATAAGCAAACAACACACTAAAAACAGAATCTGTCAAAAACAGAACAGTCTGTAGTAATCTGTAACTAACGCAAACTTCTGTAACTCCAAAAATTCATCCAAAATAGTAAGACCTATGAAATTTGTTTATTGATCAGCAGAAATTGGAATCACTATTTTATCACATTCTGGTGATTTTTAACAATTGTTTTCGTGAACCTAAAGTTTCTGGAAATTACAGCAAGATCAAATAACTATTATCCAAGAAGATCCTATAGGTTTAACTTGGCACAAACACTAATTAAAACATAAAACCACATCCAAACAGAAGGTAGATGGATTATTTATTCCTAAACAGAAACAAAACAAAAATTAAAAATAAAATTGGGTTGCCTCCCAACAAGCGCTATTGTTTAACGCCCCTACACTACAAAAAAAAAGACACATCCGTGACATTTTGGGCCGAACGAATTTTTTTCCTGTCATACATATGACACTTCTATGACGATAATTGTGACAGAACCCGGTATTATCATAGATGTGGTGGGCTCCTACTTATGAAAAAAAAATCATGATAGAAAATGGGCTTTTCGCCCGGCGGCCGGAGACGCAGTGCATGATATTCTTTTGGGCCCATGACGGAAAAACCATGGTAGAAACGAGGGGTAGGAAAATTTCGGGAGTTGCTTACGGTGGGAGGTCGGGGCCGAAGCTATGCTGCTTTCTTGTACACGACGCGCAGCAGTGCGCGGCGTTAGCTCTAATCAACCCGAAGCGAGGCGTTGGGCTCTAATCGAACCCGAGGGATTGCACCGCAGTTACGACATCGAACCCGAGCGATTGATCGATGGTCGTTAATCAACCCAATGGAGCGATTCTTCGCCATCGCTGCTAATCAAGCCGATCGATTGATGAACAATGGAGCGCTGGGGGGGGGGTGGATGAACAGTGAGCGGTGGCGTTGCCTCCGGATGAACAGGACCCCGTGGTGTGGAGAGCTGGATGAACAAGAGACGGATGGAGGTGGTCGGGAGGGTGGTTGAACAGACCCCGTGGTGTGGAGGGCTGGATGAACAATGAGACGGTGGAGGGGTGCACGTGGATGGGTAGTTGAACAGAGCTTGGTGGAGTAGCGGCGGTGGAGGCTGGATGAACAGAGCCCGTGGAGGCTGGAGGAGGTCGACGGTAGCCCGTGGAGGCCGGAGGAGGTCGACGGTGGAGATGAACAAGATCCCATGGAGTCCTGCTTATGCACGCCACACCCTCCCGATGAACAGACTCTGCTTTCGACCGTAGGAGGTCCGCTTTTCCGCTTTGGCGCACGCCACACCTCTCCCGTCAACAGACTCCGTTTCACCATAGGAGGTCTGCTTCTCCGCTTTGGCGGTACGCCACACCCTTCCATCAACAGACCCCTGCTTCACCGTAGGAGGTCTGCTTTCTCCATTTTGTGGTACACCACACCCTCCCGATCAACAAGACCCTGCTCAACGTGGCGGTCGAACACAAGGCCGCTTTCTCCGTTTCTGCGGTACGCCAGCCTCGCTTCCATCGCCTGTTCCGCCCAAGCCGGTTGGCTCCCGCTGCCTGCTGTTGCTCCCGATGAACACGACGCATTCCGCTGCTCTCCCATGAACACGATGCATTCCGCTGTTTCCCCCATGAACACGACGCATTCCGCTGCCTCCCATGAACACGCCCTCGCCATACGTGAGCGCGCCGATTAGGCGTTCGAGACCCCGCCCGTATGCACACACATACGTGGTCGTATTTTTTCTTGCACCGGCATTGCCGTACATACGTGTACATGCTACGCGCGCGCTTACATCGACCAAGATGTACGCATATCGCCATGCACCAGGACGACAACGCCACGCACGCTTCAACCAGGTGGGTCCCGACCGCCGCACTTCCTCACTCGCTAAGATGTAGCCGGTGGGTCCCAGCAATGGGGTGAATCGCTTTGTTTTGTTTTTGCCCGGATGCACTTCCTTGCGCAGCAAGGTGTAGCTGCTGGGTCCCAGCAATGTGGGGCCAATCATTTTTTTTTCCTGACGCACTTCCTTGCGTATGAAGGTGTAGCTGCTAGGTCCCAGCACTGGGGGCGAATCATTTTTTGCCGGACGCACTTCCTTGCGCGGAAGGTGTAGCTGGTGGGTCCCAGCAATGGGGTGCGAATCGCTTTTTTTCGGACGCACTTCCTTGCGCGCGGAGATGTAGCTGGTGGGTCCCAAAGAGTCGGGGCGGATAATTTTTTCCGGACGCACTTCCTTGCGCGAAGATGTAGCTCGTGGGTCCCAGAGTCGGGGCTTAATCATTTTTTCGCGAATACGGTGGCCCGTCCGTGGGTCCCCGCTGTCGTGGAGGAACAATTATTTTGCGCGTAATAAGGAGGCACTTCCTTGCGGCTGCCGTGGACCCAGCTGTCGCCTCTCCACGCATACCCACGTCCGATGGAAGTCGCTCGACCATGTTGACCACGCCACGCCGAGAGCACCACGGCGGTGGACGACGGCGAGGCCTAGGAAGGGGACGACGCGAGCCGGGAAGACGCAGTGGATGCACACGCGAGAGGAGTACGAGGGTTCGCTGGTTCGGCCGCGCTGCCGCCGCAGAATAACAGGGTGTGGGTGAGTGGAGGGATGGCCCGACCAGCGGTGGGAGTAGTAGGGGTGGTGAGGCCTCCGCGGCAAAGACAAACGCCACGGGAGGCGGAGCAGCGGAACGACCGGGCGCTGCTTTGGGCGGCCGGAGCAAGAAGACCAGAGGTTTAAGAAGCACGACGGCCGTTGGATGGACATCGACGGTCACCGCTGCTAGAATCGCTTATTATATTGACTAAGTTGACAAAGCCCTTGGTACGCCAACTTAGCAGCCCACAGTCAGCTTCCAGAACGGTGCGCCCAGATGTCGTGGGAGGAATCATTTTTTGGCGGTGAAGCTAGAATATCCGAGATTGAAGAAGAAGACGGCATCCGTTGGATGGACATCCAACGCCACCGCTGCTAGAACTGTGTGTTGACTATAAGTTGACAAAGCCTTGCATACGCGCCAACTCTGCTTTTTAGGGACGCACAACTTAGTTAGGCCGAAGTGTGTGGCAGAGAACTTATAGCCCATTTGAGATTTGTAAGAATGTGTAGCCCATTTTTGAATTCTAATGGAATTTACTACAACCCATTTACAGCTTTGTTAAAAGTACAACCCATTTCAACCAACCGCTCAAAACAGAATTCAATTAAATTTCCCACATTTTGATGGGATCCAATATTTTTATCCCAAAATTTCTAGTCAGATTAAATACAATTTCAATATAAATTTATATTACGTAAAATCCAACTAAACATTGCGTCAAGAACAATTAATGAAATTAAAATTTTCAATATTCCAAAAATAATATTTTATAAAGTAATCACTGTTTGGTGCATTTTTAACAGTTACTACCCAGCTTTTATAATTACATCCCATTTATTATTTCTTAAAGCCCATTTTCTTGTCAAGCCTAATGCATCCCTCCTAGGAAAGATTTGCAGCCAACGGGCAGTGAATAACAACTTGACCTTGCCTGGGTATTCCTAAAAAAAGTATAGCTGGGCTAGCCATTTTCAGCTTGAAAAAATTAATATCCGGATGGATATCCTGCTTGGGCTAGATGGGCCACAGCCCGCCAGCTAATACCTGCAGCGATGTTTTCCTTGTTGTTCAGAGGAGAAAATTAAGATATGGGGTAAACATCGAAAAACTCTACAGTCCTCACACCTCAAAACACAAATACCGCCGAGCTGCTTGGTCCCAAATTGTCGGCCGCTTCTTGTGCACTTCTCGCTTTATTGACTACTCCTCCTTTCCGGTTTATAATGCTCAATTCAAAAATCTCACCAATCAAGGTAGATGGCAGTGGTGGAATACTTTTTGTAGTTTTGCAAAAGCACCTAATTAATGCTCTTGTTATCCTCAAAAATTATGTTTATCAATGCATTAATTGCAATGCATGCATGCATAAAGTACATGCATTGGTCAATTTTTCTTAATACTTGCATGCAATGATTTAATGCACCTTGGAATCTGAACATGTGAAGGAAAACAACCAAATTGAGCCTTATAAAATGGAAAAACTAAAATTTTGAGATAAGCCCTATAAACCGGAAAGGAGGGAGTACATAGGTTGACAATGGTGTGGGACCGTGATGTCAGGAAACCAGGAGGAAGCAGAATAAATTGTAGTTATATATACATACATATATATATAATAAGGAGGCACTTGCGTACGTGAGGCTATGGACCTGGTGGGTCCCCATTGTCATCCTATCCAAGTAAAGTCATCTCTCGCTGCTGCTGCTTTTATGACCGAAACAGCCACGCAGCCGCTTCGCTTTTCCCGGCAAAGCGATTGTTCGCTTTCAAACGACACAAGTGTCGTCCGTCTGGCCCATCTGCCGCACACATTGATGATACGCGCGTTGCCGAGGCGGCTACTCCGCACCACACGTCCGTCCCTCCGCCCGCCATCATTTCTATATAAACCGACGCGCCGCCATAGCCGCAGTCATCCGCATCCGCTCCTTCCTCCTCCACACCACTACTGCCCACCATGGCTTCCTCGCGCCAAAGGTTTTTCGACGGGCGGACGACGGACCACAAGGAGATGGTAGCTATTGCTGCCGACCGCTGGCCGGTAGGCAGCCGGAGGACGACGACGCCCTAATGGAGAACATGGTAGTCGACGATCCGCGCCAACCCTCCTCCGCGCCATCCTCGCCGGTGCATTGCACCATGACCATCGGTGAGGCCCGTGCTCAATATATGGACAGGGTGAGGCCGATGCGTGAGGAGCAGTTCCGGAGGCGCAGCCGACGCCGCCACAACCACCATCTCTCCAGAGCACCCGCAGCGGAGGAGCAGATCACCGTGGAGCGGGCGGAGCAGGAGGCGCTGTCGACTCGCACCGCTCCGCCCGCAAGGGCCGCCGAAGGCCGGGCGGTACCGCATGCGGTGGCGGAGGCTGCGCCGCCTACAAAGTGGCTAGCAAAGAGGGCGGCGAAGCGGGCGAGGCGCTGTTTCGCGAGACCGAGGACGAGGCAGAGGACAATGCCGGCCCGACGAGTCCCCGCTCACTGGCGCCGACGACGCCTGCTCCGCCGAGGCCTCAAGGCGCCAACAATGAGGCAGAGGACACCGCGGCCCGCCGAGGCCCCACCCCGCCAACAACGAGGCAGAGGACATCGCCACTCAGCCGAGGCCCCACCTGCCATCAACGTGGGGAGGGTTCCACCGCTCACCGAGGCGCCGCCACCGACAACAAGATAGAGGACATCGCGGCCCGCCGAGGCCCCCCGCCCAATGAGGCCGCCGCCACACGTAAAACAAGGAAGAGTAGAACACGGTAGGTCGCCGCCGGTCCAAGTAAGGCCACCGCTGCTACCTCCGTTGAAGCCAAGCTAGGTGGGTTGACCATTGACGGCCGTTAGCTTTTTGGCGGCGACGGAGTCGGAGAGCTGCGCCGAGAAGAACGCTGCTTTACTTAATCGCTGGTGCAGTTGGTTCGATCGACACGTGGGCCCAACAGGCCACATGTCGCTTACGCAACTGCACCTGCAGTTAAGTCATCAAGCTTCTGCTCGCTCAAGCGGGACACAGTGGGTAGCTTCGTTAATTAATTATACCTCCAGCGCACCCTTTTTAGTTTTTTTCGGAAAGGAGGATGACTTCCTCGTGATCCGGGAGATGCATGCGGCCACAAACACCCCTTTTTAGTTGAAGAATGTATGAGATGTAATGAAATCCAGCATGTTTATATGAAATCCGACCGTATGAATGAATTTATTTCGATTAGTTCAATTCTGTATCACGGCATTGGATGAACATGCAAAACAATACGTACTAGCATTATTCCTGTGGTGATCACCACGCTTGCAGAAGTTTCACATGTACTCCTCCGTCCTTTCTAGTCTGCATACAAGTTTTGTCTGCAGTCAAAGTATCTCTACTTTGACCAATCTTATACAAAAAGTATGCACTTTCACAATGTGCTAAGTAAAAGGAATGTATGAGTACAAAGAGTTTGAGCAGCTTTTTAGCGCTTCTCGACATTGCAATCAAACACACAGGCCTGGCAATTAATAGAGAACATTCAAAACAATCGATGATTATGCATCTCAATGACTCACATGTCGAGGCAATATTTACTTCACAACTAAAGAATAAAGAAAAATTGATCGCCGCGCCGACAAAGAAAGGGCGCCCCATTCAAAAATATCAAACGCATATCTTGCTAAAATCAATGAGCAAAATTTGACAAGGTTGTCCCATTCCAAAATATCAAATGCCTACGATTGTGGAATGGGCAGGGTTTGCCATCAGTTCGACATTGACATGGCACCTCGTGCTAATTAAACCAGCTGTTCTTTTGTGCGCCCACCAAAATCAACCAAATTCGCAGTAGCTTGTATGATTTCGCCTTATATGTTGCAACGCCTTGAACTTATGGGCACCTCCTTTCTTGTGGTGGAAATGAATGATTCGATGTATTCATGAACATTTTGTGCAGTTCCCGTTGAAATCAAGTCGAGCACCCTGTTTGCACAAATACAAAAAGTGATTAGTATAAAGCAAACTGTACTATGAATTGACAGTTTAACAGCACATACATGGTCCATGTAGAGCACACTTTTAGAAAAATGGAACTCACCGAAAGAATCCTAGAACAACATTGTACTCACAAGATCACAAAAAAAAATGGAGATTTGTCACCCTTCCGAGCTGAAGTTAGTTTGGTCTTGTGGGGAGTAATGTAACCATCCTTCAACTGCTCCTTCCGATGAGAAGATAGATAGGGCTTCTTCATCCCGGCATAATTAGAACTAGTCACTTCATCGCATCCATATTCTTCTTCAGAGGAAGATGATCCCTGTTTTCTCGAAAAAAGGAAAGGAAATATTTAAAACAAAGACAGATGAAGCACTTCTCAAGGACAATACCACTTTTTCATGACAGATCTAAACAAGAGCACAACACCAATAGAGATGACAAAGCTCAATCATATGGATGAAATCAGTGGGTGAGTACCAACATTTGTCGAGGCTGATTGTGTAGAGCATACAGATGAAGCACTTCTCCGAACCATCTGTTGTTATCTACGGGGTGGCCATGCTTACTATATACTCCTCGATTAGTTTAATGTTTCCAACATCTTCTTGTGCAGTTCCACTAAAATATATGGTATCTTCAAAGAAGATCCCTGTTTGCACAAGTAGAGATAATTACGTATGGCATCAAATCGGTGGCAAAACAATTGCTCGCTCCAGCCATAGCAATAAATTAAGATGCAAAACTATATCATTACTTGTGTCATCACAGCCCAAAGGTTTCATTACAGCACCGGAGTTGATTTTTGTTTTTCTTCGCTTGTTCTTCCCTTCATCACTTGGTTCAATAATGACAAGCTTCGCCTTCAATGTAAGATTTGGCATGTCAATTAGGGAGCAAAAGTATAGTACTAAACTTAATTTTTCGATGAAAGTGGCAAAATACAGCCAGCAGCCAGAAATATCCTTATCTTACCTCAATGGGATATTACGGTGCACATACAGATTGGAAGTCTTGTTCCATTTGTGCAGTTCACTAAAATCAAGCAACATTATCGCATAAGTAGCACAACATATGAAAGCACACCGCAGAATCATGTGAAAGAAGGCTAGTACGACCTCTCATGATGCGGAATTCAAACAACTCACAAGAAGAAGATCTGAACCAAATTCGCTTTAACGGATAGGAAGTAAGATCTCCTCTTGTGCAGTTCCACTAAGATCAAGAATCAAGCTAACGTTGTCGGTGTGATATTTGTTGAACTGCACAAAACACTCTTAAAACAAAAGTGTTTTGTGCAGTGCAACAAAAGGTCACAATGGCAACGAGGTGAAGTAGATAACCCTGCTTACAGAGGTGCAAAGGAAACAATTAGTGGTCAATAACGGTGGATGACATGAAGCCAACAAAAGAAGCATCTACCTTATCTAAATGGGAAAGAAAGCAAGACAAGAGCATTTCTCAAACGGTGGCATTGATTAATATTAACATAGAGATTATATTAACAATAAAATTGTTAAACATGTAATTTGCTTTTAACTGTGGCATTGCATCAATTTTCCAAATGCATTATTAGAGGGTGTTTGTTTACAGGACATTTTGGTGTAGGGACTAAAAAACTCCGTGTTAGTCACATCTAAACCAAACAGGAGGGACTTTTCGGGACTAAAAGTGGGCATTTGGGACTAAAGAAAGAAGACCCCGGGAGTCTTTTGGGACTTTTCAAACAGTTGCCCTGCCACGCATCGCACCTTGTTTCTATTAGTTCATTACTAGGGGTAACATGGTCTTTTATCATGTCATTTAATAACCTCTAGTCCATGTTTAGTCCCTGGAACCAAGCAGGTAGGGACTAGGGAGTTTTTAACCAAATAGGGCCTTAGATTAACAACTAATGAGTTGCACAGGACAGTGGACGCACCAGCACCATGTGCATCTACCGATGTACTGTGGTCATGAACAGTCTGTTGCAACAAAGAACAAACAACCAAGGAGCATATTTGTGTTGGTCCCACTTTTGTTATCTTTAGACACCTTTCCCTATGTGAGCGCAGCAAATCTAGTCCTGCTCAAACTCTACAGCATTGTCCCTTCCTTTCCTTTTTGAACTAGTACTTTCGCCCCTTCCTTTCCTCTTTGAACCACGTCCTAGATTTATGCGATACAACTTTCCCCACTACTTTCCCCCATTCCTTTCCTCTTTGAACCACGTCCTAGATTCATGCTATACAACTTTCCCCTTCATTTCCTCTTTGAACCACGCCCTAGATTCATGCTATATACAACTTTTCCCACTACTTTCCCCACTCCTTTCCTCTTTGAACCACGCCCTAGATTCATGGTATACATGCAGCTAGAGCAATGCATGTGGAGTAAGTAAAATATACCTTAAGGTTCTTGGGCGTGGTTCGTGCATGCGACGGACGGCATGAAGAAGAAGGTCGGAGGCCCTCCCGCCGCCACTGGGTGGAAAGTGAACAGCAGCGCCGGTAGTGGATTCCCTCCTCACCGACGGCGACAGCGTTAAGCCTCCTTCCCTTCCCATGGACGGATCCTGCCGCTCTTTGAGCAGCAAGGAGGGAGAGAGAGGCCAACGAAGTCTTGTTTAGATCTCGAGAGGCGAGAGAGTGTGAAGAGAGCAACTACTAGCCGAGGCTCCAAAGGGAGAGGCGAGAGAGTGTGAAGAGAGCAACTACAAGCGCCGAGGCTCCAAAGGTATATATATAATCGGAGAGAGAGAGTGTGAAGCGTGCAAACCCTAGAAAACATTTTGACCAGTCAAAGAATCCTCCTGGCAAGAATTATGCTCAAGTGTAGTTATCAAACCCGAGACCTCAAGTTTGATGAGCGAATAGGCTAACCAGCTACACAACCCTCCTGTTATGTTCAACGAGAGGAAAATTACATTTTATACATTCCTGCATTTGTGTGATAGGCATGCCGTGTTTTTTTCGTGTGTGTGGGAGTCATTAGGATTTCAATCATAATTGTGTCATGTGGCTTTGGTGGTAAGACTATCCACAAGTGGTGTAGAAATAATGCAGCCTTAGTCACCTTACCTCTCTCCACGTAGTACGCTGGATCCCACCACGAGGGTGAAACAAACAAATTAATAAGAAAATTAAAAGCACCAGCGTGTATCTTACTACTCACACATCTCGCTATCGCCGAACACTGTCCAATTGATCCTCTGTTCACTCACGCACTATTTTAAGTGAATCCTTATTATAACATGCACACAAATTTTGGGCACTTGTATTCGACTTAAGTCAGTGTGCCACCAGATCTCAGATACTTACTACCCTCCGCCTAGGTGTAATAAGTCACGTTAGAAGGTGCAACGGGACCAAGGTGCGTGCGTGTGTGTGTGTGTTTAACAAAGATGTGTGTTAGAGAGTGCGACAGATCGACCTACTCCTACAGAGATATGGTGTAGTGTACGATTTTAGCCGCGAGAGTCGGTGCATCCTCTCGCTTCCGGGCGTGTCCGTAGGGACATGGACAGCTACCACGCCCGCTCCCGACCAGCCTGGCCCACCCAAAGCCCTCCATCGCATCGCCTTCCCGCCTGAAATGGTCAGCCCGCTCCAAAGAATCGGTGCCGATTCATGCCCGGCAGAGCGGACGCGACCTCTCACCGGCGCAAGAGTGATGGTTGCTTCGTCATCCAACTTACCGCTGGGTCTATGTGATTTGACGGCTCATTGGTCTTTATTACTAAGGTGGTAGGACTGCTGGATGTCCCACGCCGGTGAAAGGAGGTAGTAGATTACAATTTTCTCCATTCTTACAACGGAGGAGTGCAAGAGCAAGTGAAAACACGCAGGCTCGTGATTACATGGCCCACCTCACACTATCACCATGCGACACCTAACTCTTTACATAGTACTCCTCCGCTCCTAAATATTACTAGATGAGTCTCGCTGTCATGAACAGCGGTATATCTCTCTGCAAGAAAATTATCGATTTCATAGAACTAAAAAATCTATAACCGCATGACAAATGTGGTAGCCAAACTAAATAAACTCCCATCATCATTTAGATCATCCCACGTAAGGAAAAAAGATCAGCCAACTCCTACTTGCATAATGGGATTATATTTTTCTTTTTGACATGTTAATGGGACTTAAAAGCTCACTTACATGCATGCTACCGGTGCATGCTTGCATGCAGACATGTTGATGTGATTTAAAACCCACTCAGATGCATGTGCCACGGTATTTATGCATGCTTGCATGTGGCCTAGTGCGGAGCCTCTCAACGTCTAGATCAGACGACTATTATGACTGATTTACTTCATCTAACGGCTACGTCAATTTTGATGATGTGGCTCAAGGAGAGGATAGAGACTTTCTAGTAGTGGGGGCTAGCTATTACTAGTAGATAAGTCTTTGTAGAGATTCCACTAGGTGAAGTATATACGGAACAAAATGAATGAATCTACACTTAAAATGCATCTATATACATCTGCATGTGGTTAATGGTGAAATTTCTACAAAGACTTATATTTAGGAACGGAGGAAGTACTAGTATAGTACTAGTACGTCTGTAATTTATCGCGAGATAAATTTGTACAATGCTATGAAGCTTCCAGCTCCTGTTACATGTATCTTGCATCCAAGGTTGCCTGCTGCAACATTTCATCAAATACAAAGGAGACTAACATGCATGCTATTGCATCTCAATGATTGATGATCATAGCAATATGTACTCTCCGCTCCAAAATAAGTGTCTCAACTTTGTGCAAACTTTAGTACAAAGTTGTACTACTACTAAAGTTGACACTTATTTTGGAACAGAGGCAGCTAAAGAAAAAAACGATCCATGCAGTCCCTAGCCCTTGAACCGTGAACCCTGACCAGGCTTCAATTTGTTGGCAACGTTCGAGCTTCCTAATAAATGAAGTTTGCAACCTTTTGACCATCGGATCATTTTGTGCAGTTTCACCAAAATCGAGATGAGCATCCCTGTGGCAAAGAAATTGAAGAAGCGTGATTAGAATAAGATTACTAGGACTAGTTGATGAGACATAAAATCATCACAAATACAAGACGAGAAGCCAATAGAGGTATCAGTATGTGGGCAAAGAAGTAGAGAAATATCCACAGGAGTGATGTGGGCAGCTGGAGCAGTGGTGCAAGCCGGCTGTAAAGGGAGTTGTACCGAGGGACGAGCTCAACCTTGAGGAGGGCGGCGGAGGCGGCAACTGCCCACGCCGCGGCAAAGGAGCAAGGGACGGCCAACCTCACCGCTTTGTGAGAGAGAACGGTGGGGACCCCTGATCGGGCATGCCGACAGGTTTTTTTCGCTGTCGCGACGGCCACCGTGATCTACACTAAGCATCCACCCTTCCCCAAGCGGACGGATCCGCCGGGATGTTAGAGATGTGGCCACAAGCTTTGTGCGAGAGAGTGTGAAGAGAGCAACCCAGCAAGCAACCGTAGGCTGGCCCGTCCCGACTATGTATATAGTGGGCGGTTTTTTTCTCCATATGAACCTATCATATTATGTACATGCCATCAAGAAAAAAAATATATTTATAAATGATGCGGCACCTACTACTGTTCTCCTATAACCTTGCGCTTGGCATCTCCAAAATATTAACCTTGCGATTGGCTCTTCGCCTCTTGGAAGTCGAGCAATAATGGTAGTGTAAAGATATATCGCTCGCTATATGAGACCGAATGAATTGATGCACGCCCACCACGTGGGCGAGGTCGAGGGCGAGGGAGAGTGCTACTACATACATAGCAAAATGAGTGAATGTACACTCTAAAATACGCCTATATACATCAGTGTTTGGAGTATGTACTAGTAGTTCATATTGAAATCTACTAAAGGACATATATATTCCAAACAATATGATATAATCTCTATAACCAAGGTAGTAGGGACGAGGAGTAAACGAGGGAGTAGTAATTTTTCTCCTCGTCCTGCGAGCCACCACACACAGATGGGCGAGGGAGGAGCAAGCTTCACCTCATCCTGCGAGCCACCGCGCCTGTGGTCGGGGAGACGGTGTACTAAGCAAGCTTCTCCTTGTTCTCATGAGTTGACGGACACATCAAAAGTACTCCAGTATAGAGCCTTGCCTCTAAGGTAGGCCCCACATGGTTTGCCTCTTTTTAATTTAACATAACGCGCAAGTCGCAATTTGTTTGTTCACCCCGGTAGATGATCCTCCCTCCACCAAGTGGACAACCAGACACGTGCCAAATTACCATGTGGGCTGCCTTTTTCAGACAGAATGAGCTCCACTGTACCCACGCGGTGTGGTTGGAAAAGAGACAGGAGTACGTGCGCCGTGCATGCACCTCTTCTCTTCAGGCACGCCCCCACCCACGTGGGTGTGTGTGAGAGATACAAACCGCGTCAGGAGTGTTTTTGTTTTGTGGTGGGGTGGGGTGGGGGGTTGATTTCGTGAATTATTTGTGGGAATATGTGTCGATGACATCTCAAACAAAATTTTGCATGCAATGTGTGTGAAATGGAGGCCTATCCATATCATACATAGAGGGTCGGGCAATCCACGAGAAGAGAGGGAGGGGTCATAGCTATCGATAGAGTCGAAGAGAGATCAAGTGGGTGAGTGCGAGATCGATGAAGAGAGCCATGAAATGTGTGTGTGTGTGTGTGTGTGTGTGTGTGTGTGTGTGTGTGTGTGTGTGTGCAAGTCAAAGATATAGGGCGACTGGCCTACTGAACGTTAGAGGGCACATGTCAAGTTTGTGTGTGGTGGAGACATGACTAGAGCGCTTGATGTATCGGTGTGTGTGGGGAGAGGGGTGGGGGAGGGGTAGGCAGAGGCCTAACTATAGAGGTAGAACGACTCATATATGTGTTGAGAAAGAGAGACCCAGCTATGTCTTGAGGGAGATCGGTCGACATCCATACATAATCAAGGACGGGAAATATGATGGGACAGAGAGAGAGAGAGAGAGAGAGAGAGAGAGAGGAGAGGGAGGAGAGGGGTAGAGTGCTGGATGGGTGATGGAGTTGCTTCTCGGAGATGTTGGGAGAGGCCTACTAGACAAACCTGAGGGTGGAACTGCAATGTTATCAATAAGAGTGGGGATGTGTTTCGTGTGTGCTGTATGTGATAGATCTGTCGGACGCATCCATGGATGATGAAGGAGAACCATGTGTTTGGTAAGCAAACCTAATTAGATCGGTAGATCAATTGTTGTTTGTTGGAGGAAGGGAGAGACACAACTAATGAGGTAGATCGATCGATTTGTGGGTAAAAACGAGTTATAAGGACCTAGCTGGCTATATGTATAGCGAGAGATCGGTCGGTGTACGTCCATTTGTTAGAGGCAAATAAGGCCCAGCGAGACGGATAGACAGAGAGAATGGAGCTAGGAGGTGGTGCGAGAGGCCCGACTGGGGGAGGAGTGTGCGGTTGTGAGATCGATGAAAAGAGGGGCGAGAGTTTACACGTGTGTCTGACCATATGAGAGACACGAGGCTAGGACACATAAAGGAGGAGATTGAAGCTGTGTGTGTATGCTGTAGGCAGGCATCGCTGGAGAGGTTTATCGATCGGTGTGTCGGAAAGGAGTTGTGGAGACTCGGGAGAATGACCTAAAGAAAAAATGAATGTGCCCGTGGATAGAATGCCAAGGAGGGGAGGGCGAGGAGGGCGGTGCATGCACGAGAGAAAGTTAGTGGTAGCTACAAAGGCTAGAGGATTGTGTGGGTGTAAGAGACTAACAAAGATCATAATTTGATATGAAAGCGGATTCATATATTTGAATAGGAGATCATAGTGTTTTAAACATTGCATGCATGAATATAGCGGTGATACACATGCATGCACATGTTATACCATAATGTGATAATGCATGGCATTTGCAACTCACAGCTAAATGCCGAACAATCTAAACCATACTATACATCAAACAATCTCACATTTTATTTGAATTTGTGATAATGTGCTATGCTTGCAGCTTACAACTAAATATCGAGCAATCTAAACAATACTATATATCGAACATTCTCACATTTTATTTGAATTTGTGGTAATGTGTGGTGTTTGCAACTCACATCTAAATACTTGTAGGCGAGGGGCGGGCACCATACATAATGTGATAAACACATTATACATATGAGACATGGTTTAGATTATGAAGATCTAGCTAGAGCTAGAAATGTAATGTGATTTGAAATCAAAATAAAGTGGATTCAAAATCTAGTTCGAGTTCATATAGTACACATAGTTCATATGTAACTCGAGACTAATCATGTGGTGTGCTATGAAGATAATACACAAACGATGGTTTAACTTGACAATAATGATGATTGTAGATCTTATTAAACAGAGAAACGAATTCAAATGCTTTGACTTCACAACAATCATTACTGTAGATCTTATTCAAATTTATTTCATATTGAAGCGGTAGTATATACATTTGGAATGAACTAAAACGTTCATTTGAGTAGTAGGTTGCATGCATTATACACATAGCGAAATATTTTAATTGAACATAACATGAATTCAAAGTTTTGAATGACATTTGTAGTGCGCATTGATTTGGTACAGTACACGTTAGGCTTGTCCGAAATTTCAACCCGCTTTGTTAGCCCGAAATATTTAAGATATATCTTTGTCTCGTTGTGCTCGGCTAACTCCCTCCATCTCAACCCGCGCCTTGCTATTCGAAATTACAACGCGTGAAAACTCCCACCTCCTGTGAAATCCCGACACGTGAAATGCCCGTGGTACCCTTGAACCGAAGAACCGCCTCAAATCGGTGGGGGTACTTTCAGAACTTACCCCACATTTCGACAAGCGCCTCTAAGCCATGGTTCCCCACCGCCATCCCATCCGCCCACCCATTCAGACACCAAGGCCGCGAAACCCGCGACGAAACCCCACACCCTGCTCCGTCCGCCACCCAACCGGAGCTCTTCCCGACGACGCCGTCCACAAGAACACTCGACGTCCCTCATCCACCATACCGATGAGGATCCGTCGTCGATCTCATCGTCCCCGCCGGTTCAGCCACCCCGCCCTCCACTTCCAAGGAGCTGCCCCAACGCCCCTCGCCTTTCACGCCACCTCCATTCCCACACCGCCGCCTTCACCGCACCACCGAAGAGCATCATCATCACCGCTTCCTCGATGAAGCTGCGCCTAATCGGCGCCACCAAAGAGGTTGTACACTAATCGCCGATTTTCTTCTTGATTCGATCTCACGGTGCTGCCGGCCGGTCCCGAAAGCCGACACGGCGTGCTCCATCCACGGCGCGTCGCCGCCACTTCCTCCACGGCGCGCTCCCTCGGCGGCGACGCCCACATCAATGAGGAGCTGCTGCTGCTTTAGCTTCTCGCTTCTTGCTGCTTCGCTTCTTGCTCTCGCCCCTGCCTAGTCTGCTCTTGTTATTGCTCTTGCTCACGCTGCTGCTCTCGCTCTTGCTCTTGCTTATGCGATGCTGCTCCATTTGGCTACACTTCAATGATCAATCGACTTTTGGGTCGGCCGATTAAGGGGTGGGCTCGCCAGGGTGAAGGAAGAACCAGCCGCAGCGGGAGGGGGCTCACGGAGAGGTACCCCACTATCTATCTTAGGGTTCAGGATGGGGCGGTGGTCACGGCGGTGGCGGGCGCTGGCGGGCGGTGGCGGGGATCGCCGGAGAAAAATCTTGGCACGGGGCCTAGAGGAATGGCCGGGCGGCGGACGGACCGGGCGGTGGGAGTTTTTTCGGGCGGGCGGGGCTGCTGTTTGGCCGGTGGTGGTGGCGGCTCATGGGGAGGTTGAAGATGAACCGCAGCCCTTGATTTCGTATCCAACGGCTGCAAAATCGAATGACCAGAGATGAAAAGTCACCGACCGACGTAGCCTCACCTTGCTAGTGCGCTCAGCCGACAAAGAATATTCATTTTCGAACAAAGAAAATTCAGTTTTGACAGCTTAGGTTCAGTTTTACGCTAAGTTCAATTTCGGCGCTTAAGTTCAGAGATGAGCGGCTGATGTATTTTACATCTAGCACTTTGTGGTTATGTATTTTACATCATGTATTGGAGATGCTATTAGAATTCAACTCAGGTTAATGTTGTTCGTTGTCTCTTGTCCTACTTCAGCCTCGGCGTCAGATAACTCACCGGAGCTGCTCCAACGACAAACCTCCATCACAGCGGAGCAGTACCTGGCTCCATCTCCAGACGCCTAAGATCTTCTTCCTCCTCCGACAGCAAAAGTCAGCCGGAGAATCCTCACCGCCAACCCAATCACGCTGAGATCGACATGGCTTCGCCAAAGAGGTTGTACACTTGTTGCATCTCTTTTTACTCTACATGTTATATATTGTCCACTCGAGCACATGGATTT
Organism: Aegilops longissima; assembly: GCA_021605205.1. Classification (NCBI taxonomy): domain Eukaryota; kingdom Viridiplantae; phylum Streptophyta; class Magnoliopsida; order Poales; family Poaceae; genus Aegilops; species Aegilops longissima. The sequence continues at coordinate 131,157,886 of CM038678.1, forward strand.
GTTCCTTTAGTGTCTCCTTGAAATAAAAACGAGGAATTTTAATTTTCACTTGTCCTCCTTTTCAAATTCCTATTCATGAAGCACAAGACTAAGAGATAGTAGCATAATAGCATTATAACCGTGACATTTTCTTGTGGTTTGACTTAATCTCACCATGCTTATTTGCATCCTATGATCTTCCAATTGTTGTGAATCAAACACCCAGATGGCGTAAATCCTGTTTTTAAATTCTCTGC